>DWCF01001951.1:0-26645 GCA_018230265.1 Delias oraia | reverse complement strand
GATAAAATCAGAAATGAGGTTATCCGCAGCCGAACCAAAGTGATTGACGTTGCCCGCCGTATTAGTAAGTTGAAGTGCCAATGGGCTGGCCACATCGCTCGACGAACCGACAACCGATGGGGAAGAAAGGTTCTCGAGTGCCGAACGCGTACCGGAAAACGCAGAGAGGGACGTCCCGCCACACGATGGAAAGACGATCTTACGAAGGTCGCGGGCAACCGCTGGATCCAGATCGCTCGATATCGCAGTGGGTGGGTGTCTTTGGGGTAGGCCTATGTCCAGCAGTGGACTTAAATGGCTAATGATGAAACATTTATTTATAAAGTATGAAAACAATGAAACAAAAAAAATGTCGCTCGCGTGAATATATATGGGTACCAAAGTATTTCTCTTACTTATTACTCAAAATAGATTCAGAGAACCTTGTTTGTCTGAGATGCCTACGCCATAGTCCGCGCATTGGCTGTGTTGCGGGATTTACGCCGCTTAAGTTCCATCTTTAAGGACTTCCGATATCCTCACTCACTCCAAAGACAGTAGAAGTACCGTTTCGAGTACAACTACTATTTCACGCTGAGTATTCTGTGAGCCCGTGGTATCACTTCGGACGAGCCGCCCCATTGATGAGTTGATGAGAGCACATGCTTCAACATGGCTCTCCCACGGGTGCGAAACTATTAAGACACCCGGCCACTGTCAAGCCCTTCCAGAGACTGAATAAATTATAATTTATAATTGCCCGGATAGGGATTCGAACCCGATACCTCCCGCTTCATGGTAGACCTAGTAAACCACTTAGCTACGAAGCTCTCAAAATACATATTAAAACTAATCTAGATTTATCTATAAATGAATAATTTTTTTTTATAAAATACATATTTCTATTAAATTTGTTAATCATTACTATCTCCTACCGATTTAATTTACTTAAATGTATATTATTTTCTCTTTTCTCTCTCTTCTCTTTTTCTCTTTTCTTTGTTCTCTGTATATGTATGTGATATCCCCTTGTAGATGGTTAAATAGGGATAAAAGGTTCTTAATTCTAGAGGTAAAACTTATCGAATCCAAATTATTTCCAAGTTTATTCTAAACAATGTCTTAACAGAAAAATGGCACGGCTTTTTGCTGCTGCCCGCATAGAACTGAAACTTTCACACCCAGGTAAACTGGCCCTCAGCATTCGTTCTCATTCTTTCTCTCTCGCACTCATTCGCTCACGATATGGTATCTTACATCTAGACTTAAAAACTACCTGACGGCCCACGCTCATGGCGTATATTCTTTATTTTCGATATTACATGTATATTATTTTACTGTCTTTCTGCAGCAATAATGCACTTAAGCCAGAAACTTGCTGAATATATAAGACATTGCTTTAAGTAAAATTTAGTACCCTTACTTATAGATAGTAATCAACAAAGTTTAAACGACTGTCAAATTTAGGATTATAATTAGCCACGCCCATGAAGTTCCGTATTATTTGTGTTTATTGTCACCTCATAGGTGCATAGGTTCAACATTCAATTTCAAGTCCTAAGATTAATAATAGGACCATACAGTGATCGGTCAAAATTATCATGCTATATTTGACGAAACATAACCAGATAACACTAAATTAATGACGAAACTGCAGTATCCAGATATGGTTATGTTTGTCTGTGATTAAAATGTTGCTTCATTATAATTTGTCACCCCTTTGAACTCAGTTTAAACTTTTTATTAACAATTATTAAATATTAATTTAAAAAAAAATATTAATTAAAATTTTTTTTAACTCTTTATTATTATTCATGTATACGGAAACTGGGAAAAATTCAACAAAAACTCCGCAAGTAACAGAAGCCATAAAAATATGAAGAAATTAGCACAATAGTGTAGGCATATGGAAAATATGATTTCAAAATCAAAAACCAAGTAGGATATATATATAAAATAACCAGGAATCACGATTTCTTGAACAATCATAAAAGAAATATTCCATATTTCTCAAGAGATGTTTACATGAGCTCAGGTGTTCTCAGTTAACCGACTTTGCATTAAATCGGGGCTGTCCAAATCCTACTAATATTATAAACTTTTAATATTATAAATTTTGGGAGCCTCGTAGCTGAATGATTTAAAAGCGAGAGGTATCGGGTTCGATTTCCGGTCCGGACAATTATAACTTAATGTCTGTCTCGTCCAACGTGATACCACAGGCACATAGAATAGGTATAAAATGGTAGTTGTACTTGAACCGGTGCTTCTTCTGTGTTTCTTTGAGTGAGTGCGGATATCAGAGGTCCTTAAAAATGCGCAAAAAGCATATAACACAACCAAAGCGTGGTCTATAGCGCGGTTGGTGATAGGCGGTGTTCTCTTATCATATAGGAGACCCATCTGCTCCGTTGTCCACGATACTATAAAAAATACAAGTTGGCAGCCCTAAGAAAGATAACTTCTTGTGATTCCGGTAAAAGCGGCGTGGGAACAATCTTGGTGGGTCGTTCGTACGATTCCTTCCAATATTACTTGTATAGGAGCGTTCATATTCAAGTGATTTTTTATTTGGCAGCTTTTGGCGTCTTTTATTAGTCTCTTCCCCCTTTTGGCAATATAAAGTGAGATTTAAGACTACCCCTTACCTCCATAGACTTGTAAAAGTACATTTATTTCACAGTATAGAGGACAACGGATCAGGTGGGTCTCCTTTATGGTGAGAGAGTTACGCATTGGTTGTGTTGCCCGGTTTTTACGTAAGCGGCATTTTTATCCACACTCACTCTTCGAAACGCAATAGAAGTACCGTTTCAAGTACAACCACCATTTTACGCTGAGTATTCTGTGAGCCCGTGGTATCACTTTGGTCGCCTATGTTTCAGCATGGCACACCCATGTGTGGATTACATCAATATTGCCTATAAGATAAGAAATAAAGAGGCTAAATTATTTATAATCATATATTTAGTTAATAAACATTGAAAATCCACAAAAAGTACTCATTTCACCAAAAAATGTAGCCTTACATCATTTTAGCTACAGCCAAGGCTTAAATCGGATACGAAATTCAAGCTTAGATGGAAAATCTCATATAACCTGCAAAGGAAATGCACCCTTCTCGCGACGAGTTAAGATACAGCCTTTGGACGCGGTGATCTTGCCAGACAAGGACGAAACATGTACGGGATTATTCACATAGTTGAAAAATAATCTTTGTAATCTTTAGAAATTGTCATCTAGTCGAGTGGTGGCCGATTTAGACCGGTACGGCCATCGACCGGCTTTGCTCATAGAGATGGTAGATTTTTAATCTTCGCCCCAAAGTCCGCGAGAAGCTGTAGAGGTCTTATGCCGACAGCGATAGTCCATTCAAAAAAAAAAACTTTTTAATCTGTGTATATACGCCAAATGAGATAAAGTGTCATAATTATAATTACAATTATATTTTCATATCTCTTCTGTTATAAAAGCGATTAGCGATTTTTTTATTTCTATAGTGGATAACGGAGCAGGTAGGTCTCCTATATGGTAAGAGAACATCACCGCCCATCACCAACCGCGCCACGAAGCAGCATTTTTAAGGCTCTGATATCCTTACTCACTCTGTGAAATACAGTACAAGTACCGTTTAACGCTAAGTATTTTGTGAGCCCGTGGTATCACTGCGGACGAGCCGACCCAATTAGTGCGTTTGCATATGCTTCAGCATGGCTCTGCCACAAGTGCGTCAGTATTAAGACATTCGCCCGACCACTATCAAGGCCTTACAGAGACCGAATAAATTATAAATTAAATTAATAACTGTCCGGGCCGGGAATCGATACCGATACCTCTCGCTTTTAAAACCATTATGCTACGAGGCTCTTTAAAATTTTAGGGAGGCTGTATCTTGATAGAGTTTCAGTTTTAAATGGAATCGCAGCGATTTGTGAACGATTTTCGTTTGTGAATAAGGTTTCGATAAGATTAGAAGCCAGCGTGGTATTGATCGCGGGCCTTGGAAGCCATTCTGTTAATCTGTGGGGAGGAACCGCAGGTATATTTCAGAAAAGTACTTTTACCTAGAGGCTCGTTTTTTTAATACATGGTTTTTATTTAATAAATCTTATTTAATAATTTTCTCGTGGGAGAGCCTTGCAAGCATGTGCTAAACTTCTGCATAAACACCAACTGGTACTTTCTAAAATGAATGTAAATGAACCAATCATTGTAAATTTGGCGATAAAAAAATGAAACCCTATGAGTTTCTTATTGGTTCTTCTCGTAGAGGTATATCTTCCGAACCAATGGTAGCTACACTATTGTAAAATGACTTGCAAAAGTGTCCCTTTGACGCTTATAAAAGCCTATTTGAATAAAGGCTTTTTTTGACAGGTTTTTACGTCGCATAAACAGCAGTGAAAATACTATTTGATGTTGGAATTAAACAGAGACCGCGTATTGGTAAGCGCAGCGTAGGACGTCCCGCCACGCGATGGAAAGACGATCTCGTGAAGGTCGCGGGCAACCGCTGGATCCAGATCGCTCAAGATCGTAATAGGTGGGCGTCTGTGGGGGAGGCTTTTGTCCAGTAGTGGACTTGATAGGATGATGATGATTAAACAATAGCCCGGAGTCAGCGTTTGCTTCAGCAAGGCTATGGCATGGGTAAGACAGTCACCAGGCCACTATCAAGCCCTTCCAAAGACCGATTACCATTTACAGACTAAATAAATTCTATTCAGCCCAGGAAATCGAACTTGGGAATACCAAGTTGAACAAAGCTATTAGAGAAAGTGTACATATATCTAGAAAAGCGATCCCAACCAATATCACTCACATACCCCTACTGACCCAAAGTCAATTTTCACGGACCCTTAATAAAGTAAACAGCATATTAGATTAGGTATTAATTTCGTTATTATTTTTAATATTTTTTTAGACCATACATTTATGCTCTAAAGTTCATACCGCGGATCCCCGGGGAACCGAGGACCACAGGTTGTGAAACACTTATCTAAAAAATTAAATCTAAAGACTGCACATGCAACACCTAAATGATTCGTTTACGCGCGCTATCAATAACTGGAACACAAAACAAGATTGCTTACGTAAGAAGCGCATAGATGTGCGTCGGACGTTGCGAAGCCTGAAAAACTGCTCATGAGCAATTGCACATTTCCTAAGGCAACGCGCGAGTGGGCTACAAATTTGCTCGCTCACGAGATACAAAAAGTATTTTATTTGGCTTCTGAAAATTTGAAATATTGTTTATTACAGTAAAACTCAAGAACGGTTCATTCATTTACGACTTGATTTTTTTTTAGTATAGCGTACATCGGATCAGGGGAGTTTCCTATATGGTAAGAGAAAACTGCCACCCATGGACAACCGGTTGTGTTTCTGGCTTTTTACGCAAGTTAAGAGGCATTTTAAAGGCCTCCGATATCTTAATTCACTCAGTGAAACACAGTAGGTACAAGTACCGTTTCACGTTGAGCATTCTGTGATATTGATAAATAGATTTATGAGTTTATTTATTTATATATATACAACAAAAGTATGAATTTAAAGCACAATGTAGGTAAGGGAAAAGGGGACAAAACGTGCAGTATGACCCCTTGTCCCTTTCCCCAAATATTAAGTGGTGTCACCGCAAATGGTGGGCTGCCAGTGCCAGTACCAGTGATTTTTGAGTGCTGTGTAAAATAGAATCAAGATTTTTATAAAACAATATTTTAAGCCTTGAACATCAGGTGAATCCGTCAAAAAAACTAAAAAAAAGCCATAACTTTCATTAATGAGTTTTACTTTATGTGTATAAATATTTCTAGGGAATTTTTAGGTTGGTTGATTTTTTTTCATATATCTGATAGTAGGTATACATGTTCTTAGATATTTTGTATGAAATCGGCGTGTGCGCACAAACTAAATCAATAACCAGAACAATTATCACGATCTAATAAGCAGTGATCGAAACTGAATTACAAAACGGCCGATAAGAAGCATGTCATTGTGTAACTGATGTGTTGCCGATTGATTTAAAAAAAAAATATCTTATTTTTTCTTTGCGTAGATACCTTTAACGATTATGACAAAAATACCTAAAGCCTTATTCTATGGTACCTTCTGTAGATAGATATTTGAAAATTTAAAAATAAATTATGTAGCCTAATTTTGTAACCCAAATAAATGGAATTCATGTATTATATATTTTTTATTCTATAGCAGAAGGAGAAGTTGGGTCTCGTATATAGACCTTGGCCAGCCTTCCGGAGTAACAGCACGGGCTTGCAGAATACTCAGCATGAAACGATACTGCTAGTATTTCGCTGTTTTTCTCTGAATTTCGCAGTGAATGAGGATATCAGACGCTCTTGAAATTATACCGCCTAAGCAGCGTAAAAAACACAATCAAAGCGTGAAATGTGGTTGTCCATGGGCGACAGTGATCTTTACCATCAAGAAGAGCTGTACACGGAATTATACGCTATATAATAAAGAATATGTCAAACAAAACAAAGCCTTGAGTTTCAGTACCGTGTATACTTAGCAGGAAATAGAGAATCTATATAAATACTGCCATTGTGTAGCTCACAATAGGGAGAGCGAATATTAATTACTATCAACCCCGAAACACCCCCACGCTCTCACGACCGCGCCTGGCACCGAAATACCTACCCCGCCTACCTCTAAGTTGTTCCATTTACTGACTATTGCTGAAGTTCCCGCATTCGAATCCCGTGAAACGAATTCGTTCGGCAAACAAATGTTTTCACGGAAATATTTTAATTTATAACAAACATTTGATATTTACCAGTAAAAACCAACTCAAGCAATACGCGGACTATGGCGCGGTTGTCCATGAGCAGCGGTGTTCTCTTACCATATAGAAGACCCACATGTTCCATTATATTAGTATCTATTTCTTCTTTATCACACTCCTACAGGTCCACGGCACGATTTTGTTTATAATATATAATGAAAGTTTAATAATTTATACTTTTATTTTGATCATATATTTTTTTATGGAAATAGAAAACGAATAGAAGGCTCAACTGAGATAAATGGACACACTTAGCACTTGCTGAGCCGCGGGTGCGTTGTCGATCTTTAAGGGATTGGTACGCTTTTTTTAAATGTCCTTTAATTGCTTTGGAAATACTTCTGCAGAGAGAAAACGCCTGAAAACAGTAAATTGATAATACATTTTTGATCTTACTTCTTATTTGTTCTTCAATTAAATCTACTACTTAGATATAGGATTTTATTGCTACTCAAATCTACTAAAGAACACGAGAGCTACTCCAGTCTGGCATTTTTTTTATATTTTGATTGTTTTATTCTATAGCTGTTATGATTCTGAAGAAACGCATTCCATTTATTGTACATTATGTAGTTGAATAGTCCCTCTTGAATCTGCCCTCTGAAAATCTCAACCAATGGCCTTTATAAACACATCTTCAATATCTTTCTAACCGAGATACTTCGTAACTCCCTGTTGCTTATGCCCTAATACAATTACAACCTTATTGTGTCTGTACAAAGTTCATTTATAAATGAAGATTCTTTCCGTCGCTTAAGTTCTTTATCATCAATGTATGAATTGAGATCGATTCTCTTAAAGTAAACCAGTTTTTGAAAAAACTAACTTTATTCCATTGATTTAAAGCAGCCTTTTCGATGATCAACGCGTAATGATAGAGCAATTTAAATATAAAACGCTGGAAGATTGTTCTGTAGGGAAAATTCAGGATGCCTTCAAGGGATTTTCCTTTTTATTCCATTGTTTTAAAGTCAGTTTTCCGGCGTCAGTGCTTCAGTTATAACGTTTCAATTGTGATACGTTTTCAGAGATCGATGCGGTCGGGAGAAAAAGGATGGCGTATTGGAAAGTCAATAGTTGTGTCGGTGTAGGGAAAGATTTTCTTATGATTTTTCCGTGGAAAATGCTTCACAGCCTTTGTTGCATGGAGTTTGTGATATAAGCCTATATTTCAGACTATTAAATTTATCACGTAAAATCATGAGTTATCTCTCTATATAGCATTTTTATTCAAGATCTAAATATATTACATAGCTGATACAAACGTTTTGCTATATAAGAAAGTTGGATTACTTTAGCTGACCTTTTGTACGCATTACTTGATCCGCAACTTTTCCTTAGAACTAAATCATTTCTTAATCATTTATCACTCAGCATTAAGCCAGCGTTCGTAAGAAACAACATTCTACAATACTTTTCTTCGCCCTTTATGCAAATCCACTGCCAATAAAGCCTAAACATTTTTCGGGTTAATTTAACTATATTATTCACAAATTCCGTAGCGTTCTATTGCTGGAAGCCTGAAAGTATTTTCAAGATCGGTGATTTTTCTGGCGTCGTTGTCCATGGGCGATATTCTCTTGCCATATCGGATACCGTTTATCTCCGATGTCTGCTGCCATAATAAATTATAACGAATTTCATATTTCGGAATTTTATTGAAGATAAAATTTCACTTACATGAAAAAATGTACCTGACAGATAAGCAATCGAGAAAGAATTGAAAAGTGGTTGCGATTACAGTATTTCGGTAAAAATTGATAAAGATACAATGGCCTGCCGAGTTTTTTTAAACTATTTTCTCCATAGGCACTTTGAAGCATTTGATGCACTAACTGGGCTCATCTGGAATGATACCACGGGCTCACAGAACATGAGCGTGAAATATTTACTTTTTTTATATAGTATAGCGGACAACGGAGCAGGTGGATTTTCTATATGGTAAGAGAACACCGTTGCACATGGACAATTGCGCCACAGTCCGCGCATTGGTTGTATTGCCGGCTTTTTACGCCACTTAAGCAGCATTTTAAGGGCTTCCGATATCACACACTAATCGAAACACAGTACAAGTACCGTTTCACGCTGAGCATTCTGTTCTTAACAATACAAAAAAATAAAACAATAAAAATTGGGAAATAAATAAATTACTATCCATAATATTCTAGCATAACTCTCCCACGGGTAAAAAATTAATGAATCCACGATAAATCATATGTCAAAAACGTTTCGGTCCACACAGACAAAATACACAGTTATAATCTGTCGTCTTAGACTTTGAATTTAAACGCCACATGTCATTCAATCGTTATTACACGTATCTTCACGGAAGCCTCCAAACGAGACAAGAATTCAAACATCCTACATTAGCCAATTTACGGTGAACTTTCTCCGCCCCCCTGCGCCATACAAACTCATACACCACAGATACTTTGCGTAATATGACACAGGTCTTGATTTTATGGTCAATGGAGTGTTAGCCAGGTTACAAAGGCCTGCATTTCCCCGCAGTTGGTTAAGAAGTAGGAGGCGTAAGGGGACCCAGTTAGGTGTAATAGAGGTCTACGAGAACTGGTTGTTTATAGACAAGAAGTACCGCTACGCTCGATCATTGGATTGAATGAAGTTCATTCAAATGATTCGTAGAAAATCAGCGGGATTGGATTCGTGATTCAACACTGTAATTCCAATGTGTAAGAATTTACCTTTAAGGTGTATCAAGGGAAAATTGGCATTGAGAATACAGCGAAAGACTTGCTTATACTCAGAACAATGTTTTATCAATGTTCTACAATACTGATTACTTTGCTTACATTTTTATTTACAAAGAAGTAAATATATTTGATTTTTTGAGTGCGGCGCGGTTTGCCTTGGGCGGCGGTGTTCTCTTACCTTAAGAGAACCACCTGCTCCGTTGTCCGCTATACCTACCATAGAAATAAAATAAATTTCTAGATTGATTGATCGTGTTGTTTGGTGCCAAATTATATGACCATTGACCGATTTTTATTAAAATATTCGTGTATATCAGGAAAGTTGAAGAATCCGTTAAGAACTACTTTTCATACAAAATGTGGTGGTCCATTTCAAAATGTTTATGTCAATATTATGGTTTATGGTATATCGGACGGCGGAGCAGGTTATTTTCCTATTTAGTAAGAGCAAAACACAGTAGAAGCACCGTTTCAGGTACAACTACCATTTCACGCTGAGTATTCTGTGAGCCCGTGGTATTACTTAAGACGTGCCGGACCAATTAATGAGCATGGCTCTTCCATAGGTGAAATTCGTCTATTTCATAATAGCGATATTAATTCGTAAGTACTTTAACAATTTCTATAGTAATATTTTACCTAGGACAACTAGTATTTACTGTTAAAAATTCTTCTTGAATTTACGGATGGTGAAATTTATGTAGTGTATCTGTGTGGTTTTCTTTCTTGTGTCACGTGGCTGAATTAAAGTCTAATATAGTGTTGCCCAAATGCAAGACCAAGACTGACCGTGTAAGACTTGAGCAAGAACAAGCCTGCAAGACTCTGACGTCTTGAAGCTACTTTTTTTGGGTGTGATTTTTGGAATTTCTCATGAAATCTTTAGACATTTATAAATCTGGTTGGTCTTTACTACGGCTATGCTAATTCAACCTCAAAATGTTCTTATTCTGAAAGGTTTTTCTAAGATCTGAAGTAAACTTTAATAAATTTATCAATAGTCTAATGGGTAATTTCAAGACGTGCAAGACTCCTGCTGCAAGACCAAGAACAAGACTGGAAGTACAATAGCAAGACCAAGACCAATACCAGGTGTATTGGCGCAAGACCAAGACTGGCTAAGTCTTGCATTTGGGCAACACTAGTCTAATCTCAGGCGTATCACGAAAAACTGGGTTGTGATATCATAATATCACTATAATTCGTTCACTTATCATATTTGATCACCACTCAAGATCCAAAGCAGAGCACTGATGCCCAAACCTTATCTGATAGGACAGTAGCGTATCAAATGAAAATTAAGATTGGGATAGCGATGGCCTAAATCGTTACCGGTTCTCGCAATCTGCGTTTACGTATCTGGCTCATTTTAAAAAAAGTACGTGCGTACAAAATAATGTCGAATAATGAAGAAATAAATTTAAAAAGCTTCGTAGCTAAGTGGTTTAATAGGTCTATCATGAAGCGAGAGATATCGGTTTCGAATCCCGGTCCAGGCAATTATATATTATAATTTATTCAGTCTCTGGAAGGGCTTGACAGTGGTCGGCGAGTGTCTTAATACTGTCGCACCCGTGGGAAAACAATGCTTATGCATATAGGACGCACAAATTGGGCCAGCCCGTCCGAAGTGAAGTGAAATGGTACTTTTACTGTGTTTCACAAAGTGAGTGAGGATATCGGAGGCCCTTAAAAATGCTACTTAACTGGCGTAAAAAAGCCGGCAACGCAACCAAAGCATGAACTGTAGCATAGTTGTCCATGGACGGCGGTGTTCGCTTACCATAAAAAAATATTAATTGTATTAATTCTCGACACTTAGTATTTTAATGACAAATTATATGATTATCGAATAGCGTCCTGGTAGATTATTCCTCAGAAACGAGGATCTTAAGGCATTTCATTCCCATCACCGCAGAAGTCTGGCTAATGGCCAGTATAATCTTGCCGATAGCATGGAACCTGACTCGAGGAAGCAAAACATATGACACACTTCCGAAACACGATCCCATTCGGGGAACCTATCGATCGAATGAATCAAACACAGATAGGTCATACATTCTTCGTTTCATTCAGTTATCAGATATTATTACTTCTAGGAATTGTTTCTTTCCTTGGAGAATACATTTATCGATTTTTTTATCGGATCTATGATAAGAATTTCAAAAAGTCCCCGACATGTGCTATAACAAATCTCAATTTTTTTTGAAAAACCAAAATTGATTTTTTTACTGGCCGGCAATGCACCCGTGGCCCTGTAATACAGTCAAGAATAATGTAATACAATCAGCACGAAACGGTACGTGTACTGTATTTTACAGTGAGGATATTGGAGGCCATTAAAAATGCCGCTATAGTGGAGTAAAAATCTGCAACCAAATCGCGGACTATGGGCGATTGTTAAGGGGCGGCGGTATTCTTTTCCATATTGGAGACTCAGCTGCTTCGTTGTCCGGTATAGAATAAAAAAAGAATTAAAAACTGGGGCTGTCCATGGGCAGAGGTCCATGGATGAGTCTCCTGCTCGTTTGCCACCGACCTATAAAAAAATAGATGAACTCGTTCGGGTATTCCTCAGTTGTTATACGAATTTTGCAGAGTGATGAAACAAAGGAACTTTCGCTCATTGTAATATTGGAAATATGGACAATAATACGTGATATGTTAAAACTTATCTCATGAATATCCGCCGCGCGTCGTGGGCATCAACCTCTTCTTCCTCTAAGAGGTCCACTTCCGCGAGGCATTTCTCTATTTGAGTAATTCTTGTGTCAATTCTTAGAGTTTATAAGGAAAAGTAGCGACTCCGGAAATATTATTAAAACACTAATGTGGGTATTCAAACATAGAAAAAGCGGTAGAAAGTATAAAATTTGAATTATATAACATGTGCTTTTGTCAATTCCTAAGGCTTATGTAGAAAAAAGCGACCCCCGGCAGAGCCTCGTAGCTTACTGGTTTTAAAAACTACAGGTATCGGGTTCGAATCCCTGTCCGGACAATTATAATTTAATTTAAAGTTTAATCGGTATCTGGAAGGGCTAGGCCACAGTGGCCGGGTGAGTGTCTTAATACTGTCACACCCGTGGGAGAGCCATGCTGATGCATATGCTGACGCACTAATTGGGCACAAAATTGACATATATAATAGGTTTAGTAAAAATCGGTTGAATTGTTTCGGAGATATTTCGAAAAAAAACCACGACACGAGAATTTTATATAAAAGATATGCCCATATCGGGAATATATGTATGGGGGTCCGCGGAATCATCTCTGAACTATATATTAATGCTAATATTAACTAAAATAAATACTTTATCTACTTTTTTACTGGTTTTACTAAAAGATCTGTGAAAACTGTTCTTAAACCCCTAGTAGTAGGGGTATATAATAAAAATATAAAAGATAAAAATAAATAAATACCAAAATGTTTGAAAATATGAATTGTCACAACGATCCATTATGAATCACACCGTAATGCAACATGCAAAACCATAGACACGCCATACTATTATATCTTTTTTCATAACACCTTTTTCTGTCGGAATTTTAAAGAAAAGCGAATGAGACAGACCGGTCTACATGTTAATCATAAATTAATTTAAAATTCATACTTTATTTACGCAATTTTTTCAAACCTCCACACATTTTTGTTCAGATGTTATGCAAAATAAAGCAGATGTAATTTTGTTTACCATTATAGATATATAGGGAGATAGTCTAAGTTGCTTATAAAACTGCCACTGCAACTGCTGCTTGTTTATGCCACGCATTGGTCTATGGAATCAGCTGCTTGAGAGGTATTTCCAAATCATTACTGATTATATGATTCTCTCTAAAACGCCAGAAACGCTTCCGCGGTCCGGTTGGAGCTAGGCCCGGTTGATAATATTGTCCAAATTCAGTCTGCCGCATAAATGCAATATCAAGACCAAAACCGCCAAATTTTAGCAAGACCAAGACTGATCAAGATTTGAGCAAGATTAAGACTAAGCCTGCAAGACTCTTCCGTCTTGCAGCTTGTTTTTGCACTGATTTTTTGATTTTCTCATTAAATCTTTAGACATTTATAAATCTGGTTGGTCTTTACTATAGCTATGCTAATTCAAGCTCAAACTGTTTCTATTCTGATAGGTTTTTCTAAGATCTGAAGTAAACTTTAATAAATAGCAATATTCTAATAAGTAATTGCAAGACTTGCAAGTTTCTTGCTACAAGACCAAGACCAAAACTGGGAGTGCAATAGCAAGACCAAGACCAATACCGAGTGTATTGGCGCAAGACTAAGACTGGCTAAGTCTTGCATTTGGAGAAACTCTCGCATTGGCAATGGACTTCTTAATAATAATAAAAATGATATCATTGAAGTCTTCCACAAAGATACAACTCATCCTTAAATTAACACAAATTTCTCACATATGGCGGAACCTTTGAGAGACAGCTGTACACTATGCAAGACTTGCACTAATTGGACCGTCTTGTACTAAATGATACCACAGGCTCACAGAATACTCAGCGTTCATCAGTAGTTGTAATTTCAACGGTGCTTCTACTGTGTTTCTCTTAGTGACGCTATCGAAGACCCTTGAAAAAAGTTTCGAAACAAAATCTCTAGCTTCCTCTTAACCATGGATTTTGAGGTTCATACAAGCTAAACAGTACAACATAGATTAAAAATAAAATTCTATTTTATGTAATGTTATTCTCGTATGACGTTTTATAAAAAAAAATTGGCGCGTTCTTTATTAAAAGGAATCTTTCCAAGGAAAATATACCGTTACGATTTAAACAGAAAAAGCGAAACTTTGAGGAATAAAGAATTTTTTATGGTATAGCGAAGCAGGTGGGTCTCCTATATGGTAAGAGAACACCGATGCTCATGGACAACCGCGCATTGGTTGTGTTGACGGCTTTTTACGTCGCTTAATCGGCATTTTTAAGGGTTTCCGATATCGTAACCCACTCAGCGAAGTAGTAGCACTGTTTCAAACACAACTACTATTTCACGGTGAGTATTCTGTAAGCCCGTGGTATCATATCGTTAAAGTTTCATATCTAAATATTACAAAACTTTTATAGCGACTTTCTCTGAGCATTCATCCCTCCGCTTGGAATATTTTAAGCGAATCTGTTTAAAATGATTCACATTATCCGAGCAGCTTCCTGGGTAATAAAGTTAGGCGAAGAGATTAGATTTATTCACGGCTACTTGACATTTCTTACGCACACCTAAATTCCTAAGTGGCCGACGCGTCGCGGGCGCATGCGTTGCGCAATGAATACCAAAAGTGATACTTTCAATTAGGATTATTGTTTTCCGGTGCTCTCATTATTATAATGCATTCAAAGATTATTAATAAAGAAATCATAAAGAATCACGGAGCGAGGATTCGGGTTCGAATCACGGTACGAATCTAAATCTTCATTTGTATTTTATCTTCTTCGTTGGTTCCTTCGATTCGGTATTCTTATAATAGAAATTTATGACAGTACACCGCAACGGGACGGTTTCATACATGCTTAGTGACCTAATTTAGTGCTGTTAGGGCTAGACTTAGGTTGATTGTGTACTTTTCAATACCCAGGAGGCATATCCTGAGCTCCTTGGGTTGAATGTCCGCGTTAAGCTGTAAAAGTCGTTTCGGCCAGCGAGATATTAGAAAAAATCATCTGAACCATCCCACATATTCCATCCTTGGCCCCCATGACGTATTCGAATTTTAGGTGCTGTCCATCACACAAAGGAATTCTAGAAAAAGGATTACTCCAGACTTTCTCGTCTTCCAAGTCTTTTAAATACAGTTCACTTAAAAAACCAGCTTTTAAGTGCAGTTTTATTATAAAATTATATTTCATCATCATCATCATTTCAGCCGTAAGACGTCCACTGCTGGACATAGGCCTCGCCCTTATAAAATTATACTGAATTAATTCTTTGCATTCAGTCGAGAACGTCTTGTATCTTCACATTGAGATAACATCCCATTTTTGAGTTGAATATTTATAAAGTTAGCCTAAATATTTAAACTACTTTAGCTCATAGCTAACTCACCCACTATATAATGTTAATAAAATTATCTTTACTTAATGTTTTGTCTCATTTTTGCGTCAAGAAATGTATATTAGTGAGAGATTGATGCAATATTTAAGACATTGATTCATATATTTGCGTAGGAGAGCCATACTGAAGTATATGCGGACGCACTAATGGGACAACTTCACATCAAGACCCTTATTTGATACTTTACCCAAATTGGTACGGGGACGAGATAAGCGTGGTATAGATAGTATACTTTTAACAAATGAGTAAAGCTTTTCTTTAATTTTTTTTGTAAACTAAATAAGTAATGTCGCGATTTCCGTGAATATTTTTACCAGAACCGAAACGTAGGTGCCAAAGCGCCACATGCCAACCACTGAGCTAGACTATCAATCGCTTATCGAGTTTCTAGGTAAAGTATAATGGCCGTATTGTCTTGATCTCAATTTATGAGCCGGGCATCGTAATACAACTCATATGAGATGATAATAATTGCGAGAAATCCAAACGAGGAAAATTTCTTGGAAAATTTTAAAGATTAGAGGCAGGAAAATTCCTGCGCTTAGATTACTATGAAAATGAATATTACTTTTCACAGTAATCTGTGATATCTGTGTAAGCGGTTTCTTTAAATACATAAACTACCTTTTACTAGACATAATTCCAGACTTAAATAATATAAATATATTTTAAATATATTTTAGAAAGAATATATAGGCCAGCAACTCAACGCCAGTTCTGCTGGAGCTATTGAAGTCCATGGGCGGTTGACTTTAACCTAATTGCCACGCGATTTTAATAAAAAAATTAAAGAAAAGCTTTACTCGTTTGTTAAATGTATACTAAATTTTACAAGTAATAATAATTGCATTTAACCAACCGAAATTAAAAGGAAGTTATCAATTTGTTGTGTATTTTTTTATATATCTTGTCACCCATTGCCGATTTGAATAAGCTGTCAGGACCATTATGAAGTGCCAAATGAAATGTCAATAGATTGTATCTTCCTCGATTCTCTTTGTTTACGTGATTTAGCAAAATTATGAACACTTGAGAACAAAGATCAGAAGGATCCAGCAGTAAAAGTGTTTCAGATATTTTTAATTTACTTGTAAACGAAAAATCTACAAATAAAACCAAAATGACGAATTGTTCTTAGACGATGGCCATACCTATAACTATCAGTAACTCATCCTGCTATTCGCTATGTAAAAAAATTCTATTGCCTATGCAATATGCCTGTATGTTAAGAGAACTCTCTCTCTCTCTGCGAAACACAGTACCATTTCACGCTGAGTATTCTGTGAGTCTGTGGTAACACTTCTGACGAGGTGGTCCAACTATTGCGTCCGCATATGCTTCAGCATGTCTTTCGCACAGGTGATCTCTTGTATTTTGTATGAATTAAAATATTTATTTTAAATTCTTTTATCGCATTTAACAAGACTTTGTGTATTAGAGAATAAATGAATTTATATAACAGTACATATTTATAACAGTACACGTCCCAAGCCATATTCAATTATGTAAATATCAGTCAAAAATCTGTAGTGCATTAGTATTCTGTGACCAATCTCTGATACGCAGAATCCGCATACAATGGAGGTGAAATCGATTTCATACGGACGCCGAGGTGATAATGTTTTTATTACTGACTTTCTTATACAGAGGAAAATGATATCTTTGACAATTTTTGAAGTGAAACTTCTTTTGGCGCACTTGGGTTAATTTTTTATTTATTAGATGATATATAATAATATTAGCGTCACGAAGTGCAGTATTTTTGTCGAAAAATTGAGTAAGGGCGAATACGTAATGAAGTCACAGCAATACTAATAAAAATCGCGTCGAATAATGTTATAGCAATAAATAAAAAAATGTTATAGAAATAAACACTTTGTAATATTTTTCGACACAATTTTTAATGACTATTTACATGAATTCATTAAATTCCTAACATTTATCCTTTTCCGATTCCTCTGAGTCTCGGAAATCTAAAGTTTTTATTTGTAAACAAGAACTAATTATTTAAAATAAAATAGCCACAATCCCATCCAGAAGTAGTGAAATAATTTTATCATTTATAAGCCGGTATCGCACCCGTTGCCCGTCTCGAGCTAAAGTCCACTCCTACTGAACTACACGACTCCCGTAAAAATTATATATCAAATGAAATCTTTATAAATTACCTCTCAAGGTTACATAAAGTTTGTATTACTTATCAAAAAAGTACAACTTCCAAAAACTAGACAAGTAAATTATAAAGGCACTTAAAAAAAAGAAAAAGTTCGAAACAACAATAAAAACTGAAAATAATTGAAAGATTGGAAAACAAGGAAAATACATTGTTTGAAAATTGTTTAAAATTATCAGCTAGGTTTTCTTTTATTTTATTTCTTTCTGTAGCGGATGACGGAGCAGGCGAGTCTCCTATGTGGTTAGAGAACAACGCCGCCCATAGACAACCGCATCACAGTGGGCGCATTGGTTGTTTTGCCGGCGTTTTACGCCGCTTAAGCGACTTTTTTAAAAGGGCCTCTGATATCCTCACTTACTCTGCGAAACATACTACAAGTACCGATTCACGCTGAATATTCTATGAGCCCGTGATATCACTTCGGACGAGCCGGCTCAATTACAGCGTCATCATGGCTCTCTCACGGGTGATACTGCTAAAATTGGGTTTGTATGTAAGAAAATCTTTTTCATGAGGGAAAAAAACGCTTAGAACTTCCTATAGCATACCAGTTTGGCTGAAGGCTTGTGTTAGCGTTGCAGTTAACTTCTGTATAGAGGTTTGGACTATAAATTTGGAAGCAGGACCTATGTTCATCTATTGGGCTGATCATGATAATATGAGGCTACGTGGTTTCTTGAAGAGATTTCTCTGTAATCACGGCAATTCTATCCAGTACAATTACATAAAGAAGGATACAATAAAGTTATTAAATATTCAATTTGTATTCAGAGTTAGCTGCGGTGATACCACTTGCCGGAAAGTTGGATGGAATTACCCAAACGATGACGATGTCTATCCATCCTGTCAAATACATGCTGAAGTATATGCTGACGCACAAATTGAGCCGGCTTGGGCACGAGCTCATAGAATATTCAGCGTGAAACGGTACTTCTACTGTATATCGCCGAGTGAGTGAGGATATCGGAGGCTCTTGAAATTGTGCCGTAATTGTGCGGCATAATATGCAGTGGATGTCTTACGGCTGAAATGATGATGATGATGGACATACCATATAGGACAGCGATTCCCCACAATTCAGCCACAGACCCCTAGGGATGCAAGGAAAGTTTAGTAACTTTCCTTGCATCTCTTTAATAAAATACATAATAAAAACAGATTAGGTATTTTTTTGTTATTATTAGCATTTACATATATTGTCCGGAAATGACTCCGCGGATCCCCAGGCATCCACAGACCACAGGTTAACAATGATATATGAGACCCATCTGTCTGTATATTGTTTGTACATTCATATTATTTTAAGTTGAATAGATAGATAATTCAAACTATATTCAATTGATAACCTACATTGTGGATTTTAAATAAATGAATATGAGCCGATTCTAAAAACCTATCAAATCAACATCTGACCTTATGCTTTTGAGGTCTCGAAATGTATACAATAAAAAGTCATTTTTCCGTCTGTAGAACAACATCACATACATTACAACTACATCAGTAAATGTTATAAAATAACTTCTATGAAAGAAGAAGAGCGTTGAACCGTCGCATGCGCATGATTTCCTGCGAATTAGCATCCAAGCAGCATTCACAATCGATTTTTATCTCGAGAATTTCTCAGTACTTGTACTAAATGTCAGTGGAGATGTTTGCCTGCGTTTGCGCATCGGGTCGCCAAGCTTCATGAATATCAGGTTCCATTTTTTTTATTATTTTTAGTTTTTATTCTATAGCGAACAACGGAGCAGGTAGATCTCCTGTATGGTAAGAGAACAGCGCTGCTCATGAAAAAACGCGCTACAATCTTCAAATTTTATTTTAGTACTTTATTGTAAAAGTTTGAAACCCTTACAAATGACGCTTGAGTGGCGTATAGAGCCGGCAACACTACCAAAGCGAGGTGATCCATAAGCGGCGTGTTTTTACCACATTGGAGACCTACCTGCCCCTGTTATGCGTTCTACCATAAAAAGCGACACACTGCCCATGGACACCTCGCTTTTCGTCTTTATTGAACGTTCCCAGGCAGACACTACATAAGAGCTGCTAAAATCTCTCCCAACCTACAATATCTTGAGATGTGGTCACCGAGCGTTGTGCGCATTGTGCATAACAACGCGATGCGCCCACGACCAACGATTGTGCATTCACCCCAGTGGCCATCGCGAGATGAACAGCGCTCATACGATTTTAATCGTATTTCCGTTGAAAATCCGAATTCCCCTACACTTCGAACGATTACATACCCTCGCTGGAGTTTGATTAACTCTAGTTTCGTTATTTTAATTTAGAAAGCCGTAGGAGATCCATGCTGAAGCATATGCTAGCGCACTAATTTGGCCAGCTCGTCCGAACTGATGCCACGAGATCACAGAATACTCAGCGTGAAATAATAGTTGTACTTGAAACTGTACTTATACTGTGTTTCTCGGATTGAGTGAGGTTATTGGAGGCCCTGAAAATGCTGCTTAAGCGACGTAAAAGCCGGCAACACAATCAATGCGCGAACTATAGAGCGGTTGTCATGGCGGTGGTATTCTTCTTTTACATAGGAGACCCACCTGCTCCGTTGTCCGCTATACCGTAAAAAGCTTGGTTATTCCTATCGCGATAACACGAATCTTTCGGTTGTCGCGATGTGTGCGGCCCATGCTTTACCGATAAATGTAGAAAATATTGTTTAAAAGGCATAAAAACTCTGTTTAAAACCCCAAGCCCAATTCCTTCTATATGTCCAACGATTGAACGCCAATGTTGCTTGAAATTTGATGTTAATAATTTAAAAGCTAAAGTTTCTAATTTTTTATGAAATTCTGAGCATCGGAGCAGGCTGGTTTCCTATGGTAAAAGATCTCCACCACCCATGGACAACCAAGTCACAATCCGTGCTTTGCTTGTTTGCTATCTTTTACGTAACTTAAGCGGTGTAATTTCAGGGGTCTATGATTTTTTCGCTCTGTTGCGAAACACAGCAAAAACTACCATTTCATAGCAGACAACTAGTATTGCCCAAATGCAAGACCCAGACCAAGATCACCTATTTTTAGCAAGACCAAGATTTGAGCAAGAACAAGACTAAGCCTGCAAGACTCTTGCATCTTGCAGATATTTTTTTTCGGCAGTGATTTTTGCCATTTCTCATTAAATCTTTAGACATCTATCTGGTTAGACATCAATCTGGTTGGTCTTTACTATGGCTATGATAATTCAACCTCGAAATTTTCCTATTCTGATAGGGTTTTCTAAGATCTGAAGTAAACTTTGATACACCTCAATAGTCTAATACGTAATTTCAAGACTTGCAAGACTGGCTGCAAAACCAAGACCAAGACTGGGAGCGCAATATCTAGACCAAGACCAATACCAGGTGTATTGGCGCAAGACAAAGACTGCGCCTTGCATTTGGGCAACACTTCAGACAACAGAACAGGTGGTTATCCTTTATGGTAAGAGAACACCATCGCCCAAGGACAACCACGCCACACTCCACTCTTTGCTTGTGCTGCCGGATTACCTTACTTATTATATCAAGATTCTACAGACAGTTTTATAGTAAGATAAGTGTAAAATCTAACAGACAAACATAACGTATACTGCTATTTCTTTTAAAATTCAAACATCAAGCGAGATACATAAGACAATATCTTAATGGTAACGCATTGGAGCGTCGTACATCTAAAAACAGAGCCTTTCTCACGAAACCCCAATGCAGACGGACATGCAACAATCGGCCCTATTAGCAAGGATTAGGGCACAAAATTGCGTACAAATTTTAAGGTATTATAGCAATTTATTTCATTAAGACCTACAGGATACATGTCCCTTCTTCACGGCCGAGTGGCTTCAGTGTGGCGAGAAAAAATTACATCTGAGTTTTAACGGTTTAACAGAAAGGATCTTTATTTTTGCCCCTGACTTCAGACGTGTTTTTACAAAATTAACGGATATTTTTTAAAATATATTTTTACAGTATAGCGGACAACGGAGCAGATGGGTCTCTTATATGGTAAGAGAACACCGCATTGGTTGTATTGCCGGCTTTTTATGCTACTTTTAAGGGCCTCCGATATCCTCACTCACTCTGCAAGCACAGTACAAGTAGCGTTTTATGTTCTAGGTTTTAGTTAGGGTTTCCCTTGTTTTAGCAGATGGGTCTCCTCTATCGTAAGAGAACACCACTCATCACCAACCGCGCTTCAGTCCATGCGTTTGCTCTCCCACGGGCGTGACAGTATTACACTCGCCCGGCTTCTGTCGTAGCCCTTCCATAGATCGAATAAATTATAAATTTAATAATAATTATCCAGACCGGGATTCTAACCCGATACCTCTCGCTTCATTATAGACCACTTAGCTACGAGGCTCTGAGATTAGTTTGATACGTACTCTTTATGAAATCTTAGATATACCGGGTTCCAGCAGATGTCGCCCTGCCCGGGTCAAATTTTGAAACATCAGCAATCCTTTAAAACCAAAAAACCATTATACTAAAAACATTAGCCACCATTTTTGTAGTCGGATAAAGACTTTATGTTAATCCAACATGTCAGCTATTTTTAGACGACATTATGTCTGTCCAGGTTCTTGAGTACGATTTTCCGATTCCGATTTTCTTTTACATCGTCTCTTTCGTCTCTCATCGTTTCTTTTACCAGACGTCGCCCTACTCCATAGGCAGTTATTTTACACAATATTTACAAATTATAGCCGATTTGTTACTCTAATATATGAGCTAAAATTTCATTAAAATCCGTTCAGTAATTTTAGCGCGTGAGAGTAACAAACATCCATCCATATTTACAAACTTTAACGTGTATAATATTAATAGGATTCTCTTGTAAGTGAATCAGATGATTTAAAAATCTAAATAGATACTTCTGTAATATATCTGTGTGTAACTCACCTTTACATACAAACAGACATACATATAAAGACGCATTTATCTTTCCCATGTTTCCGTTTGAATAAATTAAGCACATGATAGTGTGTCTACCAGAAACCGGTTCTTTTGTATTTAGTAATTGATTAGTCCTGTGAACTTTGCTTCGGAAAAATCTAAAAATGCTAGTTTTTAAAAGCCGGCTACCGATCTCTGCTGGAACTAAGGAGTTATATAGAAAATGAACCGTTTAAGTGAATCTTTTTATATATAAAAATTCAATTTGCCTTGGTTTAAACATTCTAAGACAAGAATTAAAAGCTTCATTAAAGATTAATCTCTTTAACGATACCTCGAACGACTGTGAAGTCAACCTATATGTTTACATAGAATTACAAAATTGACTTCGAACTATTTCGATCGTTTGTTTTTAATTATTAAAAAAACGCGAAGTCTGGGATAAAGGGGTCAATACACAACAAGATGGCGTCAGAGTCCGCAAGGTGGCCGTCACGCTCGGTTGCTGAGGGTCCGTCTTTGTTATTACTCTCAGAGCAATACACATTATGTATTACATATTAATGCATTTTTTGACCTTTAAGTATCACGAATTCTGATATATGTCAGTAGGATAACAACGTCTAGTCATAAAAGAAATACCCGTAATATATATTTTATATGTTGCACATATTTATTTTCCCGTAGGAGAGCCATTAATTTGGCCAAAAGGCCGGTTTGATCGAAGTAATACCACGGGATCACAGCATACTTCACGAAAAACGGTACTTGTAGGGAGAATATCCGAGGCTCTTGAAAGTATGCAGCTTAAGAGTCGTAAAAAGCCGGTAACACAATGCGCGGATTGTGGCGCGGTTTGTGCTGGGCGGCGATGTTCTCTTACCATATAGGAGACCCACTTGCTCCCTTGACCGCTATGTCTTAAAAAATAAGTGTATTACAAGGGTTTATGATAGTAAACGGTTCTAATTACACAGAAACTACCATAACTCGTAATTACCCAATAAAAATCAACATTTTAAACACTTAAACAGAGTGTAAATGTGTAAAAACGAATGTTAGGTTCGAAAATAAAAACATTAAACGTGGCAAAACAATTAATTATCAGCTTAGCATTAGAATAAAGCCTTTATTACGAAGCCTCGACGTTTCAAAGAAAATTTTTATTACATTTTGATGGAACATGATGACGTAAGACAACAAGCTACGAAAATTAAAAAAGTAAAAGAACGCGACGTCCGACCATTGGCGGGCGCGTGCACGATTTTCCCGCGAAGATTCGCTCTCGTTCTAACGTATAGGTGCTGTCTCTTTCCACAGATGTCCGCAGGATCGTCTCGAAGACGCGGTCGAGATAATTTTATCTGTGCCTTGACTTTTGTACGTGACTTTTTTTTTCAACGAACCAATGGAATGAGCTGCCAGTGTTGCGCACTGTTTGTAAAGAGGTTAATATAAGGAGGTTGTAATGAGTGTCAGTGCGTCAGGTCAAAGAGGTCAAGGTTTCATATCGCTGAGAGCTTTAAGCTAAGACTACTTTGCATTTAGTGATTTTGTTTAATAAGTAATATAGAGGCAGAGTGAATATATTTAGATTTGAGATTATATTTACTGAGGATAGTGATACAAAAATATATTTTTGATAATAACAGTTGGGTGGCATTTAAGAAAAGCAAAAATTACTTATTTTTTTATTTAATAGCGGGAAACGGAGCAGGTGTCCTCTATGGTAAGAGATCACCGCCTCCCATGGACGACTGCGCCACAATCTGCGTTTTAGTAGTGGTGCCCAAATGCAAGAACAAGATGAGACTTAACCAGTCTTGGTCTTGCGGCAATATACCTGGTATTCGTCTTGGTCTTGGTATTGCACTCCCAGGCTTGATTTTGCAGCAAGTCTTACAAGTCTTGAAATCAACTACCTCTTAGACAATTGCTATTTATTAAAGTTTACCTCAGATCTTAGAAAAACCTCTCAGAATAGGAATATTTTGAGCTTGAATTAGCATAGCCATAGTAAAGACCAATCAAATTTATAAATGTCTAAAGATTTAATTAGATATTCCAAAAATCACTGCGAAAAAAATTAGCTGAAAGACGCAATAGCCTTGCAGGCTTAGTCTTGTTCTTGCTCAATCCTTACACGGTCAGTCTTGGTCTTGCTAAAATTAGGCGGTCTTGGTCTTGGTCTTGCACAAGACTAAATTTGAGCAAGATCATTTATAACAGCGAAGCCACAGACGCTTATTTCGCATACGGCGTCGACCGTTGACATACGTTAACTAACGGAGTGACCAACTGTCTTCAAGAAAGCCGCGCGTGCTCAACGTAGTACTAGCAATTTATAGATTCGACCATAAAAATTAATAATATATAACATAATTTTTTTTATACATAATATAGTTTTTTTATGCATACTTAATAGGTTTTATACATGATATACATTTTTATCTTAGTATATCGTACAGAGTTCACCAATGGGAGAGCCATGCTGAAGCATATGCTAATTGGGCCGGCTCGTCCGAAGTGGTACCACGGGCTCACAGTATACTCCACGGGAAACGGTACTTATACTGTGTTTAGCAGAGTGAGTGAGGATATCGGAGGCTCTTAAAAATGCGGCGTAAAAAGACGACAATACGCGCGTACTACGGCGCGGTTGTTCATGGGCGGTGTTCTCTTACCATATAGGAGACCCACCTGCTTGGTGGTCCGCTATGCTGTAAAAAAAATTGATCATATTCTTATTACTTGACGTTTGGAAAACGCGTCTAAGTATTGCGAGGTCTGTAGCGACAGGTGCGCAGGCGTCACCTTTCTCGATCGTCCCTCTCTAAGATACGTCTGATTAAGGCCCCACAACTGCTAGGGAGACAAGGGCCCGGATATTCACTCTCTCGGAACGGCATTTGAGGTTGTGAAATTAAGTATAGCCTCGTATGTAATTGATTTTATAAGTCTATCACGAAGCGAGAGGTATCGGGTCCGAATTACTGTCCGAACATTTATAATTGATATGTGTGAGTGTTTTAACACTGTCGCACCCGTAGGAGAGCCGTGCTGTCACGCAAATTGAACCGGCTCATTTGAAGTGATACCATGGACTCACAGAATACTCAGCGTGAAGTGGTACTCAACTATTATGGATCGATTTAGAATCGTAAGAAGTTGTGCCGACTGGTGTCGTGAGATTTTAGTTTACATTCCGGAGTGCAGTCTCATATATACTCTCGCAAGGGAATGTGTAAACACATTTGACCAGGTTAACAAAAGGGTATCTAAATACGTTTTTCGATTTTTTCAAATTCTGTGTATAAAATATATGGGTTTTTGTATTTGTATTATTAAAAATTTGTCATCTAAAGCAATTTGAAGTCATATGATGCATCGATTATTTTTCTAAAAGTCCTATTGTACTAACCGTCACGTAGTGAAATACTGTGCCTACTGCTAGGGTTATCAGCAGCTATAATAGAACTGAATGGTTTTAAAAGTCTACAATGAAGCGAAAGACATCGGATTCAAATCCCGATCCGGACAGTTATAATTTAATTTACAATTTATTCGGTCTCTGGAAGGGCTTGATAGTGGCCAGGCGAGTGTCTTAATACGCACCCGTGGAAGAGCCATGCTGAAGCATATGCTAACGCATTAATTGATGCTGTTTGTCTGAAGTAATACCACGGGCTCACAAAATTCTTTCTTTGTTCAAACAAAGCCTTCCATTTGTTTTCCAAGCTATATATTTATCCTCACTGCTTTCTTTGGGTGGTGCGAAGTTTTTCCTTTTTTTATTTGAGTATGAGCGCTCCGTCATTGGGTAAGATATAATGTCCCACTACAAATGACAAGCAATGTACATTTTAAAGTATCTTTTGATATATAATACTACTAGTAGACTTGGCAGACGTCGTTCTGCCCGCTACACTACCCACCGAGTTTGACTTACATGTTTCTATTAAATATTGTCATGTTTGCACAATACAATTATAAACTGTAATCTATGT
>DWCF01001950.1:0-26649 GCA_018230265.1 Delias oraia | reverse complement strand
AGTACATCTGTTCCTATATCAATCGTTTACTAAGCTCTAAGGGATTCATAGGCCCCAATTTAAGAGTTTAAACGCATAAACTGCCTGTCTTAAGTTTAATTTATATTACGGCATCTTTTTAATAACCAAACACCAAATTTCTCGAGTAATGTTTTGAATACGTGCATATTTTATAACCTACTTTGCACATTGTGTTAAGTAATTCGTATGTACTTACGTCCAGCACGTACGAGAAGATATTATACTCTTGAGGCGACCCTGCCGCACTGCAGTGATCTCGCGAATTCAATACTGAGGTCGCGAAAGGTATAGTTTTTGGGGCAATTTCTGGTAAATGAAAACCAGGTCAGGCACAGAACTCATTTACGTGAATACAATTTTACACTTTTCATGAAAAATATCCTGCATATTTGTTTTGTTAAAACTTCTTTTTTGCGCACTACACACTCTTGATGTGACATATGTCATTTCTATTAGTATTTTGACATAAAGCTCAAAGTATTCACATTGATATATTCAATAGTAAAACCTCTTTTTTACTCTGGTACTATATACACGCATTGAATGTGTCAAATGTCATTTTAGTATTTTTTTAACTTTGTTTTTTAATTAAAACCTCTTTTGATTAATTACATTGTGATGTGCCAAATGTTATTTTTAAATATTTTGACATTAAATTACATTATATAAATGCACACAGTTATCTATAATAGTAAAACTTCTTCAATATTTGCATTCTACATACACGTCTTGGTGTGTCACAAGGCAGTTTTAAAAATATTTTGACATAAAATTAACTTTAATTCACACAGTTTATCTTAGTTAGTTTATCTGTAATATTAAAACTTCATTTTTGCACACTACATTAGTATAACATGCCATATGTCATTGTTGAATATTTTGATAAACTTTTTAATATCTCATTAATTTTTGGCGCTTTTTTGAAATTGAGGTTTCATTGTTTAAAATTAAGTGATAATATTTTAGTTTTAGTAGTGTTTGTACATATTTTCAGTGATCCATAAATGGGGTGAAGGAAGGTTTGTAGAAAATAATCTCTTATACCCCGTATTTATGTAAAACTTTTTCAAACTAACAGAACAGTTAATTTATTTTACTTGTAAAAGTTTATAAGTATAATATAATATATCATATTATACTACAGTATCAGTACTATAGTATCTATACATATGTTATCACATATGATAACATATGTATAGATACTCCACGTCTCTTAATACCAGCTGCAGTACAAGAAATCACAATTTGTTAACGTACTAACTAGCTAGAGTTTATTACGGGCTAGGATAACACAGCGACAAAAAGGTTTCAAATTTCGCGAAACTTTGCAGTTATATAATTATTGATCATTGAGTCAGTGTAAAGCTTCATGTATATGGAAAACTGCTGAACCAGTACAAGCCAACAGTTAATCACTATACTCAGTAAGATTATATGGAGTATCCGTGTTTATAGTTTTTACCTTACTTAAGCATATGCGGACGCACTAATTGGGCCGGCTCGTCCGAGGTGATACCACGGGCTCACACAATACGGAAAACTGTATTTTCCAGGTTTATATGTGTATTAGTGGGGTTTTAAGCACAAGCACTTCGACAAAGAGGTAATTCAGTGAAATGGAATCAATTGTGACGTCAAAATTCATAATAAACAGAAGTAAAACTTCTGCCGTCTTACTTGCGAAGAAATAAGTATACTATAAACTTTGGGTATGTATTTCCTGTGTGTTTAATATGTATAATTGTATATAATTAACTAATAATTTCTTTTACAAATGTTACGAGTCCCGTTTTAATGTTCTCAGCACTCGAAGAATAAATTAAATATTTACATACAGTGACCACAAAGTGTGCCTATGTCAGCGTGACGCAATGGTAACCATAAATCTCCAATATAAACGGATAAGCTAAAGCCGATGCGTAAGATATAAATCACACATCCGCCACTTGCGTGCATTTGGGTGTAGGGTTGGCACCTTGAAGAATCTATGAATCGTATGAACGGAGTTGATGAGAACTCTTTTTTAATCTATTTCTTTATTAATAGTACACAGATCCAACACTTGTCTGCACTTAGGTTTAGGGTTGCCTGTCGAGGAAGCTATGTACACTAAGCAAGTGTCAATTTTATGGATTTTTGCGATAGTTATCTAACTAAGTAAAATAAAAAAGTGCTAGTAGCTTACTGCTACGAATACTTTAATATCCACTTTTTACCTGCACTTAGGTGTAGGGTTGCCAATCGAGAAAGCTATGTTCACTAAGCAAGTGTCTTTGTCTATGGATGAATGCTTTGAACGAGTCTACGAACGCGTTTTAAATATTTTTTTATAAGTGCACACAATTTCATTCGTTAAAAAACTACACTATCCCACTCTGTTACAATCTTATCAGAGAACCAAAACTCTTTGTTAAGTGCAATAAAATGTTGCAATTGTAAATTGAGATCAATTATCTTATCTTTCAAATTGAAACTTCAAAATGAGAACTGCAGATAATGTATAAAAATTATAAAACCAAACAACGTGACGATTATTACACATATTATACACACTATTTATTAAAATACTTTCATCCATGTGAGAGCCGTGCTGAGATGTATCCCGACGCACTAATTGGGCCAGGTCGTCCGAAGTGATACCACGGCCTCACAGAATACCTGCATAACACAGAACATATACTGTGTTTCTCTGATAAGGATATCTCCGGCCATTGAAATTATACCGCTATTATAAAAAGCCAGCAACACAGCGATCATGGCACGGTTGTCCATGGGCGGTTATAGATATACATACAATAAAAGCCTTCAGTTATCGGTAGCCCTATGTGTTTGTATACGACCGTTAACCAAACATCGTAAAACGCAGTCGGAATTAATTTGCGTTATGCCTGTGTGCTTATCCGATTAACCTGCTAACGCTCGTTGCTTGTCACTGCAAGGGACCATCACGGACCCGTAAATAAGATATCTTATGACAGCAAATAGATATTTAAAAGTACGACCGCGCACTACCATTTCTTGGATTCAGCTGTCTCAAGCAGTATTTCCAAACCAACGCGATTTAGGACCTTCAAAAAAGTACGTGACTATCCGAAAAGGCAGGCAACGCACCCACGATAACCAGGGGTTGGTAGTGTCCACAGGTGGAGAACTGCTTGCCACAGTTTTCATAAAAATCAGAAGCTCCTAAAGAGTATACCTATATAGGTCGGTTGCCGATTACAATTCGAAAGCGTAAAAAACACAAATTCAATCAATAAAAATTGTTGCATACATTAACGTTCCCGTGGGAGAGCCATGCTGAAGCATATGCTGACACAGTAATTGGGCCGGCTCGTTCTAAATGATAGCACGGGCTCACAGAATACTCAGCGTGAGACGGTACGTGTACTATTTTTCGCAGAGTGAGTGAGAATATCGGAGGCCCTTAGAAGTGCCGCTTAAGCGGTGTAAACGACTGGCACCATAACCAATGTACGGACTATGGTGCGGTTGTTCATGGGCAGCGGTGTTCTCTTTCCATATAGGAGACCCACCTGCTCCGTTATCCGTTATACAATGAAAAAAGAAAATTCTTAGTACATACCTACATATATACATTCAACAGATTAATATAAATAAATATGAAAAAATACGTAAATAAAAGAACATGCATAACAAGATGACGATAAAAATTAAGAAGCATTCAAGCCTGTTTCAACAAGCCAGTGAGAAATTAATATGAGAATTCAATTCCTGTGAGCACAATAAAAAAGTTAATCGCCAAAAAAACGCAAATGGGCCTAAAGCACCCCGCTGATAGGGGTTAGTATTGAAATTTGTAGTGTAAACATACAGCCGTAGAACTCAGTCCACAGCAGAGATGGGAGATATGGAATCCAATCGAAATTTACAGACCCTTGTCGTGTCGGGAATAGCGTGGCAGGAGGCCTTGTAATTCTCCAATTCCATTGCTACAAGCGACTATGGCACTAATGTCATTAATCATAAAGGTTGCGGTGTTTGTGGGTATGTTGGATGCAGTTTGCGAACACACGCTGAGTTCTCTCAGTGAAATCGCAACAAATCATTCATGGCGTCCTCCTCCGGTAATGAGAATTGCAACACGATTGAATTAATTTCTTTTTTGCCTTATAATCCTACTAATATGTGAGAATGAGAATCCTACTAATATGCCACGGGCTCACAGAATCATCATCATCATTTCAACCGTAGGACGTTTACTGGTGGACCTCCATGCATATCTCACGAAAGCGACCTGCATCCAGCGTTTTCCAGCGAACTTTTTAAGGTATTCTGTCCACCATCCTGTGGGTGGGCGTCCTACGCTGCGCTTTCTGGTCCATGTTCTCCACTCTAACACTTTTCGGCCCCATCGGCCATCATGTAACCATACCCATTGCAATTTAGGTTGCGAATTCGGCGGGTTATGTCGGTGACTTCAGTATATCTACTGATCTCCTCATTTGTGATTCGATCTTAGAGAAACTCAGAGCATAGCCCTTTCTATAGCTCGCTGTGCGAGCCTGAGCTTTGAGGTGACGCCACAGAATACTCAGCTTTTAATGGTAGTTGTACTTGAAACGGTACTTGTACTGTGTTTCGCTGAGTGAGTGAGGATATTGGAGGCCTTAATATAAATTATAAAATGTATATAAAATTATACAATTTATATTCAAAAGACAATAAAATATAAATTGTATATTATTAAAGAAAGAGCAAACAGAAAACCAACGCGATACTTGTAAATTCACCTATGTTGCACATTATATCACGACTAAACATTACTCTTTATGGTTATTAGCCTGGCTGGGCCATTTCAGTTTCCGTCCGAGACATGTCATATGCATATTTATGTCAATACTTTATCACATCGTTATTTGAACCGATCGCGAATACTTTAAGAAATAGAAAAACATTACTATACATACATATCTATCGGAAACAATAATTGATTTCAATTTCACTTTTCAGCTGCCTGTAGAATTGTTTCCAAATGAATATGACTTGGGGTCCCCAAGTCACAAGTTCACAAGAGCGTACATATCCCTAAAAGGCCGTCAACGCAACCGCGGCCCAGCAAGGGTTGGGATGTCCATGGGCGAAGGACCGCTTAACCTAGGTGAGTCGTAAGCACGTATGCCTTCATATTTACATATAAAGTTTTACCATTGCATTTGAAATCTTTTCTTCATACGCTAGTCGCGGCAAAATTTAAATTCTTGGCGAGCCCACGAGTTCGTCTCCCGCCCGTGTTAAGCTGTAAAGGGCGCTCTGGCCAATAGCGAGTAGCCATTTAAAAAAAAAATACGTAACTTTAAATTACTTTAATGGTAAAGCGGACTGCGGGACAGGTGGGTGTTTTACACCCATCACACTAGTTAAGTGGCATTTTTAAGGGCCTCAAATAATCTCACTCGCTCAGCGAAACACAGTAGAAGCACCGTACTATTACAACTACAATTTCACGCTGAGTATTCTGTGAGCCGGTGGTGTTACTTCGGACGAGGCGGACCGATAATTTCGTCCGTATACGCTTCAGCATGGTTTTGCCACGTTTGCGAAAGTATAAGACACTCGCCCGGTCACTATCAAGCCCTTCCAGAGGACGAATAAATTATAATTCCTGGACCGAGATTCGAACCCGATACTGCTCGTTAGCTACGAGCCTCTACAAAAATTTCTCATTTACGAAAACCATCTGTGTGTAAAAAAGTTTTTACACGTGATTAACGGGTCAAACATTTGGGAACGGGTGAAATGTTTACAGCAAAATAGGGCCAACATTCAGATGCCTAAGCTGTAAATGTTTGTAACAAAAGATGGTGAGACTATAAAATTTCACATTCCCTTTGTGTGAGCAATTAGGGTAATGAAGAGGGCCCGAGTTTCACTGCAAATGAATAGTCCTTTACGGGGTTCTTCGCATTCAGAGCTCACCTTTCATGTGGGTAATTTACTGATGCTCGCACTACTATACTTGAATTAGTTCGCAGCGGTGGAACCGAATGGCTGTGAACCACTCAGACCTCGCAACCTATTCACTTTCATATAATATTTCTTTATATTCCTGTGAATTATCTGCTATTGCATTTTTTTATAGTACAGCGGACAACGGAGCAGGCGGGTCTCCTATATGGTAAGAGAACATCGCCGCCCATGGACAACCGCGCCACAGTCCTCACTCACTCTTTCAGCGAAACATAGTACAAATACATAAACTCAAAGTAAAATGGTACTTGTACTGTAAAAAAGCCAGCAACACAACTAACGCGCGGACTGTGGCGTGGTTGTTCATGGGCGGCGTTCTCTTACCATATAGGAGACGCACCTGCTCCGTAGTCTGCTATAGAATAAAAAAAATATAGATTACTCTACAATTTTGCTAGGAAATGAAGAATACAAAAAAAAATTATAAGTTATATTATTTCATCAAAGATAAAAGGTAAACAAATTTTATCTAGAAAAATGAGTATTATCAATCATACTACGTTTAATTAATTTTCTTTCTTTAATTAATTAGAAGTGCTGTTTCAAGTTCAACTAGCATTACACGCTGGTTTGGTAACAAATACTGCGACACGAGCGCTCTCTGATAGGAAAACACCAGTGTTATTCCGAATTAAGGATTCGTATAACTTAGATAGATGCGGTAGGTGAATCGAACGGGAAATAATGCGACGAAAACGAACCGCTGAAAGATGATAGCTAATAAACAACGATCAATCTCGCGAAGAAGATAAACAGAAGCAATTTATACGTAATATGTCAGCTTCTTCTGTCGCATTTATCACGGGGAATATTTTGAACTGTACGGATACCTCGACTGAATCCTTAGACGACTTCCTTAGACGACTTGGAATCTTCAAAAAAATGGCGTACGTATCACTAAAAGGACGACAACTCGTCCGTGGCGCAGCAAAAGCTGGGGGAGTACCGCGTTTACTAGGTGACCGTCCTGTTCCTTTGCCTCTGTGTTTTCATAAAAATATTCGAAAGAAATACTTGCGATTTTCACAAAAGAGCACAACAGCCGTGTTTCAGCAAGAGCTGGAGCACTAGTTATCCTAGGTAAGCGTACTTACTAGTCGCATGTGTCCCTATTTTCATCAAAAATCTTCAAATCAATACGACTTGGAAGCAAAACAGCGCAAAATACCCAAAGCCCAGAAAGAACTGGGGATGTCTATGAACGAAGCACTGCTTATCCTAGGTTAGCCCGGTCGGTTGCCTCCGTTAACATAAAAACGGTCGCTGATTTATATAGCGCGGAAAGATGGCATCGAAGAAGGGAGGTTAACCAAAACGCAGCCTTAAGCCATTTATCAAATCGTTCGTTAAACAAAGTAGGAAATTGAAACTGAATCAACGGGGGTCACGCGTGATTTATTACGCTTATAAACAAAATATGGATTGATCATTCCATTTGGTGTATTGGCTCAGGACCGGGGGACACTGGCCGGTGTGGTGGCATTTAATATTTGATGGCGATTTCATATTTTGTACAAGCCACGCAAACAATACCAGCGTTGAGTGAATATTTTATAAGTTTTGGCTCAATTACATTCGCTTAAATAATTTGTATCAAATTGCTCTCAAATACAGACAGGTTTATTTTTAGGTACGGGACTGTTTTATTCATTGCATTTTTAGTTATTTAAAAAAATTGCGCCGCGCACCACCGCTCTGTGAAATTGGCTGCCTGCAACGGTATTTCTAAATAAATACGTCTGGAGGACCTTTAAAAAAAGAACTTTCCTATACCCTAGAGTGGAAAGATCGTTTACAGTAGGTGAGTCTGCTCGTCTGCCGTTTCCTTAAAAAATATGGTAAAGCAGACCACGGAGCCGAAGTAAAATATCCTTGATGATAAGAGATCACTGTTCACATAGGTTATCGCGTGCGTTGCCGGCCTTTTAGGGATATGTAATACGTATGAAAATTTGCATTTTGCCTCGATGTTCGTTGATGAGAGTTTCTTACAGTTTTAGATATTCATATTTGTATATAAAAAATACATTATTGACCGTTGCATTCTACAGGTGTTGCAGTAAAGTTCTATAAAGTAAACATTCAAAGGCAAACACTTAATACGGTTACTCCAACGAAACACTGGCCATTTCAACTTCAAAGGCATTAAGATATGAATTTTCAAGTTAACGTTACGTAAGTGTACCATAAAACTTTAGCTCTGTCTATATTTAGAGGATATGATAGAAGCCAGATGGTCACGGCGCCCGAGCTTAGTATCACTCTGAATCTCCGACCCTTTGTGCTTCTTATCGTGTTATGCGGTCCATAACGTTTCGACTGTCGGAAACTAGGATGCCTATTGGTAAACTGATAGGCGTTCTTGCATCTTAGCGAGATGTTTATTTTTATCCCAGCATCTGGTAATGTAACCGAGTCTATGAAACAGTTTTATGAAACAGTTTATTCTGACCTCTTTCCAAAGACCGGCTAAACTATTGCCCGCTATACTATAGACGCAAATAATTATATTAAGATTGAAATTTTAACTTGGTAACTCTCTCATGTTTATGTGGTACGTTTTCAATACAATTAAACACGCCCAAATCCCACTGTAGCATTTCAAATTCACTGCATTTAAAGTATACGACCGACATTTTGTGTACACTGCACTTGCAGCTTTTGAATGAGACTCGTGCAATTTTCGTGAAAAAAATAAGTTAAAATTATATAATAAGCTTTGACATACATAAAATTTGTTTGACAATATATCCTTTTAAATTTTTATGAACAATATGTGTGTAAAGAAAGCAGTATTTATTAATTTGAAATTGAGCGCGCTTGGAGCTATCATTGTCTGAACGAAATTTCATATTGTTTTGTTGGCGGTGCCATCTTGAAACATGACATTACGTTACATGAATCTTGTTTTTAGTCTAATGAATCTTGAATGAAAAAAAATTGTAATTTCAGATAAGATTATATGTTACCTTAATTTAAGTGGCCGTACCTGCTCAATAAATACGATTATTTTTTTAGAGAATCAAATTGAAGTTTATTTCTACATTCTGAAATTAGTTTTAAATAGAATGTCAATATAGTGTAATTTCATTCAAAAATAATGTGTTAAATAACGAAATAATATGGTAAACATTAATACTGATAATTTTTCTTTAAATCTTATTATAAACGAATAATTTCTTCGTTACTTTGTGATAAACTTCCTATACACTAATATCTCTTTATAGGTTAAAAATAATTTCTTAAATTAAAAAATAAAATTATCTCCGAATAAAAAAATAATAAATAAACATCCTTAGCTTGCATATTTCTCTATTTAATAACAACGCTAGCTGAAGATAAAAGTTTAATTATGTTTTTTCTTTTTTCATTCAAACTCACCTCCATGTACACCACAGAAGTCTCCAATGCAGTCAGCATGCTGAACTTGGGCACCGGAGCAGGTGTCTCCAACACACGACCGTCTCCTGGACTGCCGGCAGTCCGAACCACATTCGGACCACTCAGTCCAGCTTCCCCAACGACCAGAGGATCCCGGGGATGCTGCAACAATTAATCAATTATGAGATGAGATGAGAATTAAATGTGCTTTTTAAGGCTTAGGATGTTGACCTGGACTCGGATGGCCAATGATTGGCTTATAAAGCCATAGGAAAGACAAGTGGTTTCTTAATTTAATTATTTCTCTTGTGTCTTTATCTAACACAAGTAGGTACCTACTAGTGTAGCTGAAAGATACACTAAGATCTAAATTAATATTAGTGTCTAGAACTTCCTCTTAAGCAAATGGCTGCCTGTATTAGGCTTATTAAGCTCTGCTCTTCCTTATTTATTCTAAGTAATTACAAGATTAAAATTAAATGGCAACTAATGATACAATTAAATACAAATAAGAATAATTAAACTGTACTAGGATATACTACTTATTATAATACATACAAAGTCAATTCCACATCAAATTTCATGAATATCTGTCTTTTTTAATTCTTTTGCGGACAACGTAGCAGCTGGGTCTCCTATATGGAAAGATAACAGCGCGACATACTTCGTGCATTAGTTGTGTTGCCGGCTTTTTACGCCGCTGAAGCGGCATATTTAAGGGCATCCGATATCATCACTTACTCAGCGAAACACGGTAGAAGCACAATGGTGCTTCTACGGTGCAAATGTCAAGTAGTTACAGCTACCACTTGATGCTGTATTATATGAGCCCGTGGTGTCACTTCGGACGATCCGCCGCAATTAGTGCGTCAGCATATGCTTCAGCATGGCTCTCCCACTGTTGAGTCTAGGCCTTTTATTATTATACAGTGAACTAACCTAACGTTTTATAAAGATAACGTGATTTTTTAACTAATAATTTTGTATACTTGAGGTGTGTCTGTATTAAATAATTTTTATAAACAACTCAGATGTTTTATTTTGAAAATAAAAGTCCAATCAAAAAAATACACAATAATACAGCTTACAGAGGCTGATCCGAGAGGATTATTATAAATTTCGAGGCAAAAGTTCTCGACGTTCTGTGCGGTCCAGAGATTAATATTCATACTAGAGCGTCTAATCAAGGTTCATAACATACGATACAGAATATTAGTAACAGTTGGTACGTAATATTTCTGACACGCTCTAGACCGTTGACGGTAGCTGTACCTACTTGAAAAATGGTTTTTAATAATGCACATGTCAACACAGCGTAAAGTATTAATTTTAACAGAATAACTTGGAATAGGACATGTATTCACTGATTGAATGAAAATACCCACTGACTTATATCGCTTAAGCGGCGTAAAAAGCCGGCAGCACAAGCAAAGCGATGATTTAGGCGTATTTTGCGTGGCATATAACTATAATCCTGCTTTGCTTTGCGCCGTATATTTAAAATTAGTCAATTGATTGCTTATTTATGTGAAAGATGTTTAAAAAAGGGCTCGTTCAAGTAATATTAGTTCTGAAGTTGGATCTTTAGCCGATGGAGAATACTAAAATATGGGAAATGTTGTTTTGAACATTAAATAAATTATTATTTATTATATACATTAATGTATTAAATATGGGAATATTTAGTAAATTCTCTCATTCGCATGGTTCTATTTGTGGGAGTTACGTTCAAGCCAGGATAAAAATAGAACGGATATGGCCGTTTTTAGTATAGTCCCGACTGTTATAAACATTCTGTGTTTCAGGGTTGGTAATGCTTATTAAATATGTAGGTCTTCGTTTACGTTGTTATTACGCTATTTTTGGGAGATAAAAGCTTGTATATAATTCAATTTGCTGTCGTTTGGGATGTATTGTGTGCACGATAATTCTGAATGAGGCATTTTATTAAACATACTGTCTCTCATTTATTATTTGCTTATTTGATATAAGAACGAAGAATCCCAAATGTATTAGATTGTAAAGAAAATATACGTTTCAAGATCTTTCAAGATGTTTCTTTCAAGACCGTGTGTAGATGTACATCAATATCATATAACAAATCAAATTTATTTTAATTCGCATAGATTATATATATATATATATATACTTCATCTAAGTTAATAAATTGTTCACGAACGCGATAAGATTCGAGTACGGCAAAGAGAGTTAGGTTAACATCTTTGAAGTGCGTAAATAATTCCCTAATCACTTATCTTGTCTATATAAAAATATAATTCCATAAAAACACTCCAATACATATCGTTGTATTGAAAATAAAACCAATTTCGCCAAAGCTTATAAAAATATCTCAATAAAAAAGGGAATTGATCCGAACCGGATAGCATGCAATTTCATTAATACATCAGATCATGCGATCGGCCCATTTGCGAATTTGATACGAGTAATGATAGCCATAACAGTGCGCAGAACAAACAGTGGGGAAAGTAACCTTATTCAGTTCTTGACTTTGTGAGCAAAATCCTCGAAATTAGTGTTGCCCAAATGCAAGACTTAAGCTAGTCTTGGTCTTGCGCCTATACATTTGGTATTGATCTTGGTCTTGCAGCAAGAGTCTTGCAAGTCTTGAAATTATCTATTAGACATTTATTAAAGTTTACTACAGATCTTAGAAATACTTATCAGAAAAGGAACATTTTGCGGTTGAATTAGCATAGCCATAGTAAAGACCAACCAGATTTATAAAATATGTCGAAAGATGTAATGAGAAATTTCAAAAAACACTGCCAAAAAATAGCTGCAGGAGTCTTGCAGGCTTAATCTTATTCTTGCTCAAGTCTTACACGGTCAGTGTGGGTCTTGCTAAAACTAGGCGGTCTTGGTTTTGCGTCTTGCATTTGGGTAACACTACTCAAAATGACACGAATAATTTTTATTAAAAATATTGAATGCATTTTTAAATATCCCTTAGTATAGGTTACAAAACAATTTTTACGATTTAACATATAAACACATACAACCTTAAATTTTCACTCTTCTACAATTACTTCCTATTTTTACGCAAAGTTTAATTTTATATAGCAAACCACAATTTGTAATGATAACTAGTATATATTTAATTTTACATATGAAAACTACAACTAACAACTACCAACAACTAAAAACTTTTATAGGATTTAGATAACATCTGATCAGATAATTAATAGAGTTTATTCATATTAGACAGTTGCTAGGTGACAAAAATACTAAAACTAGGTACTAGGTTAATCTAAAGTTTCTTTGTAAATTTATATAATATATACCAATTGTATAATACAACATAATATGATGTAAAGGAGGAAGCTGGCATATTTTTATACCCAGTTAGAAGTCACCAGAAACGTCTGGATTGTGACACTGTACTGGAAGCAATGGGTTAGGCTTATATCTAGTAATAGACCCTTGCTTCTGTACCTTTGTATTTTATAAGTGTGTTTGTAGACTTTGAGAAATATTTTCTTAAATTTAACTAAAGTGCTTACATTGTGTCTAAGATGATCTGGATTCTAGTTGGAACTTTTCACCACTGTTATAAGTTGAGAGACTGTAGCAATATTAAAATATCAGTGGGCTATTTATATCAATAACAATGTAATAATTTGTAACGTATCGAAATTATGTGGTGGCGTGTTTATGCGTTCATACCGTATTGTTTATGAAAATTGATATTTGAGAGTATGAAATGTTTGGTAGGCTTATGGAATTAGCGAATTGATATAATTGATGACCTGAGGCGTGTTGTGCAATCACGTCTGAGAGTTAGGTTCAATCCCTGCCCCTGCAAGTTCTTCAGATATTTAGTACTATATGTATGTATTTACAAGCTGTGTCATTAGTCTTAGTACCTACCTCAAGGAAGGAAGATTAAGAGGTATTTATCTATACTTCTATAATAATGCAATAAAAGAGGTAGTTTGTGTTTTTGTGACATTATTACAGGGGTAATCTCTGGATCTACTGAAACAGAAAAATTCTTGAAAATATTATATCTAAAAAAGTACGTTATTTGTACGTAACAATGGTTATATAATATTATTAAACCGACAAGTCAAAATGCTTTTTCATGGTTGTCAGATTTGCAAAGATGAAGAAAAACGGTTAAACGATGTTTCTTGCGAACGCTGTCTTAACGATGAGAGATGTATGATTGATTGAGTTTATAGAGCTTGGTAATGCCTATAAAAAGTCCGAGACAGCTAATATCAAACTTTCATAGTTATGTTAAAACAACGTTTTTCCGGGTCAGCTAGTTTAGATATAAAACCAGATAGCTAGACAAGGTAAAATATAGACAGCATGTAAACCTTGGCAGAAATAGGTACATAGCATACGCTATCTGGAGAAAGCTGGAGTAGATTGAAAAAAAAATAAAGTAACATATATAAATAATATACTATTAGAAGTATACGCTATTATATATTATAGTATATGGTTAGAGAAAGAAAACTATATATTTTTTTATGAATATAAGATATATATCAATGAACACAAAAAATTTAAAATCTACATTTTTGTTCTGATATTCGAACCGACATACAATGAGATTTAATATGAAATAACTATCTCCAATCGTAATTCAACACATTTTATTCAATCGTAAACAATTTGACCAGATAATGCATTTGCTGAGAAAGATATGAGTAATCGTTACAGCATATGTAAATTATAATAAGTTCGCCTTTGTGGCGAATAAATCTTGGGCTATAAATGAATAGGCTGTGGTGTCTGCACAACAAATATGCGTGGTTATATTGTATTTCTTGTAGGAAATATTCTGCTAACGGAAATCGAATAAGTTATTAACCTTTTAAAATGTGAAAAATAAATTAATCTTTATGATGACGTAAGTCCTAGGTAGAAATTTGTACGCTAAGAATTCATACATTGTCTAGAGTTTTTTCATTAAAAGTACATCACTTTGTCAAAGTTAAGATGATAAAATTGACAGCTCATACATATGAATTGTGTGTGAATGTTACCTAAATGTTGATCATCCTAAATTTGACTGTTGCTGTAATTGATTTTCTCGAATCCTGTCGCTCTAAGTACGGTAGCTGGATTATTTATTGCCTAAATGTATTTAGGTACATCATTTATAGAACAGTGACTTACTTTTATTAATAGAAATATATACCCGTGGGAGAGCCATGCTGAAGCATATGCTGACGCACAAATTGGGCCGGCTCGTCCGAAGTGATATCACGGGCTCAATGAATACTCAGCGTGAAATGGGAATTTTACTGTGTTTCGCAGATTGTAAGGATATTGGAAGCGCTTAAAAGTCCCGCTCAAGCGGCATAAAAAGCCGGCAACACAACCAATTCGCGGAACGTTGCGCGGTTGTTCGTGGGCGGCGCTATTCTCTTACCATATTGGAGACCCACTTGATCCGTAAAATAAAAGATAAGCAAAATATTTTTGCTTATACAAATAAGTCTTTAGCTTCATCACCCCGTATGGGTATCATAAACCTAAAACCTTCATGTAATTTTAGAACAAATACTAAAGTAATTTAAATGAATTTTTGTATAAGCAAAGGTTTCACTAAGATACCTCCTAAAATCTCTGAAGAATAATTGAGAGTTGAAGAGTAGTTAAAGTATAGAACAAAAACTAAAGAGTTATTTAATAATAATTAATTGTTGTATGCAAAAGTTTCACAAAGATGAAAGACGCCTCGTAAAATCTTTAGCTTACACCACACCCATATGTGGGTGTAATAGCGTATCAACAGTGTGCATTTCTTATTAATTAATGCACACATAAATCAGTCGTGGTTCATTAGAAAGAGGACTTTCACATTTTAAGTTTTTATGGTTTCGAGTAAATAAATTGTAATTACGCCCAACGAATGGAACGAAACGAATTCTTGGAGACGCGAGCGGAAGTTGTGACAATATGATGTAGTGTCGCTCGTTGTTTTAGTTCAAATCGAATATTAACTGCTCGTGCCTTGAAGATTTTTAAAGTGTACCATGAAGCGGAAGGTATCAGGTTCGAATGCCGATCGGGAAAATAATAATTTAATTTATAATTTATTTAGTCTCTGGCCTGACCGTGGCCGGGAGCTTCTTAATAGTGTCGCACACGTGAAACAGCCACGCTGAAGCACTAATTGGGACGGCTCGTCCGAAGTGACACCACGAACTCACAGAATCTCAGCGTGAAACGGTACTTGTACTGTTTTTCGCAGACTGTAAGGATATTGCAAGCCGAAAAAGCCGGCAACACCAGTACGCGGACTGTGCCGCGGTTGTCAATGGGCGGCGTCGATCTCTTACCATATAGGAGACGCAGTTGCTTCGGCCGTTTTAGAATTAAACAAAAATGTTTTAATTAAAACTTCTAAAGCAAACTTAAAATTACGTGACAAGTGAATATAATCAATGAACACACGCAAAGGCGGTGTGTCACTGCGCAATTAGTGCGAACAATGCCAACAGGTCCCTGCTTACTGCTTGATTGGAGTTTATTGTATACTCCGTTGGGCCAGATTTTATATATTAATTACTATTATTTTCACATGGAGGGTAGATCTCTTTACAATTATAAAGTGATGTTTAGTAAACCCCAATTTTAAGTTTTTTTTATTGAATTGCCTTCTCGCTATTGGCCAAAATCAGACATGTCAACTTAGCTACAGATGATTCAAGACGTTCGCTTGAAAAACAAATGATTTGGTAGATATGTGAATTTATATTTTTTTAATGAAAACGATGGTAAACGACCATGAGGCTTACCTAGGATAAGCCATGCCATGGATGCATTGCCTTTTAATTATATGTACGCTTTTTAAAAAAGTTCCAAGTCGTTTAAGGCATTATGTGTCGCACATCACAACTCTACGGAATCATCAGAGAGAATAATGCAGAGGTATTTACAAATCAATTAAACTTAGGCACCTTACAAGAAAGAGCCGTAGCTATCACTAAAAGCAGACAACGCACCCGCCGCCCAGCTGGGATGTCTATGTTCACAGAGCACAATTGGTCCGTTTTGACAAACAAAAGTACAAGGTTCCAATACAATTATTCGTCCCTTGTTTCACGCCAGGCTAACATGAATTAAACAGCGGGATTTTTACTGATCTGAAGATAAATGCGCACGTGCTCTTTCAAAAGGGCCTTTGCCTAACTTCGTTTTTTGGAGAGGCAAACATTATGAGAATATTCTCGCCATTCAAATTAAAAGGTAAAGATTTAAAGTGAATGTTTAACCTTAATCATGAATATAATAAACTCGGCATAAGTAACAATGATGTCAATTTATTTGTCTAAGTAATATGTAATGAACTAATATGCTAGGCAGCAAAGGTACCCAACCCAATACGACTTGGAGACTTTCTAAAAAAGAGCGTATCTCTGCCTAAAAGGCAACGCACCTGTGGTCATACAAAGGCCGGTGCTGTCTATGGGCGGATGACCGCTTATCCTAGGTGAGCTTCATGCTCGTTTGCTTCCATTTTCATTTTAAAAGATATAGAAATACTTATACATAATAAGTTGTTTAAGCAAACGTCGTGAGTTATCTGTAGTTAATTGGTCTTTTAATCCTACCACGAAGCGAGAGATATGGGATTCGATCCCCTGTCTGAATAAAAATATATAACATAAAAATAAAGGGGTTGATATTGGCCGCGCGAGTATCGTAACACTGTTTTACGCGTTGCCATGCTAAAGCATATGCTGACGCACTAACTGGACCGGTTGCTAACGATATCACGGGTTCCACGGGCTCACAGAAACAGTATTGTGTTTTGCTAAGTAAATGAGAAAGTCGTAGGTATTTCGAATACCGTTAAACAGTAAAACCTACGTGCAGATTGTGGGGCAGTTCTCAATGAGCGGCGGTGATCTTTTACCATAGAGGAGACCCGTCTGCATCGTTGCACGCTATACTATAAAATAAAAAAATTGCCAACCATGCCACAACCACACAAATCCATAACAACAGTTCTATGTCAAAGATTGAAAATAAAATGTTAATCAAAACATAAGTTATGTGGCTACTAGAAAGAAATATGAGCACACATTGCTCTCATTTAGTTGGCATTTATATGAAAAATAATCCTCGTACGACGGCCAGAACATTCGCTTTTAGTTAATGAGAAAAAATATTAATGATACCTCCAAGAACTTTGACATCATAAATCACTAACATGGTATAGGAGTAACATTGTTTGGTGTTATGTAATAGTAGTGAAGAAAATAGAAATTTTATGATATGAAATGTTTTATATAGAATGTTATCTTACAAAATACTTATCCTATCAAAATGAATATATTTGTCATGGTTTTTTTAATGAAAGCACGCAAATATTTGTAAGGAATTATAAAATATCACTAAATTATCATCTATTTATATCAATGATTTATTTTTTATTGATCCGAATAGAGGATTAAGGCCGGGACGGATTTCAATTAATTGATTTGAAGCTAATCTCTATGAAATTTGATTGACAAATAAGACTTACCTATCAGCAGCTGTTGTGTATTATCATATATTTGTAGGTCCATGTTGTATCCGTCTTCAGGGTTGGCATAAACAAATTTTATTATAAATTAAAAACAGATCGTCTGTGAAAATATTATAACTGGAGGCTTTGAGGTATTTGTGTCCTATGCAACTCACAACTCATATGCAACTAACTATATTGTAAGTACATCAAGAACAAGTAAAGACATTTATAGAATTTCCTATTTACGTAAATAAAGCGTAAATATAAAAAAATATTTGTAAAACAGGTATATACTCTGTAAGAAAACTTAATAATTAATAACTATAAATATAATATAATATAAATAAATATATAGTCACATTAATATATATATATATATATATTAATACTAAGGGTGTTTAAGCATCCGTATTCAATTTTATTGTACCTAAGTTAATCAAGTGCATTGATTGCCTTACTTTTAAGGTAACTAAAGCTGAGTATAAAAAATTATATGTTAAAAAGTTATATACTTTTTGGCAATATATGGACAACTACGCGGGAAAACTTTACAGTTTGTACGGACGATCTAAAACAATATTTTCAATACGAACCAGTTGTCAAAATGAACGCGTTTAAGCACATTCAGCTTCAAGACATTGGTATTGATGAAGTATGTGTACATTTTGATGTTTTTTATCATTTACGCACAGATGGTAAGTTCAGCATAATATTCCTTTGATTCCGTTTATCCCCGTGGCTCATAAATCAAATGGTCAGCGGCATAAAGGAAGCGCGCTAATTATGAATTTATCTCTGCCATCAAAGAGAGACTAATGATCAACGTATTTGTGCTAGGCAAGCAATCTCACTGAATAATGCTTGATATATGGAAATACTATGAAGAACTGATTAGTTCTGGAATTGCTATTTGCCCGACTACTATAATTGCTTTAATATTTATTATAATCGTTAATAACTTGGAAACCTTTTCTTTAGAGGTCGGTAACATTTGCGGTTTAATTGGGGCTAAAAAGCACACGGGTAGATAGCTTATGACCGCTAAAGACAGGAATTTTATTATCCATTCGCCGCTATATTAAAAAACTATAGAAGATTTATTATAAAAAAGCGTGTGGGAATACCACATACTTTTCAAATCACATAATCATAATAATGTTATTTTTGCCTTCTAATCGAAGTATCCATATCTAGTACCACTTTTTAGTCTCTAGTTTAATTATTTTTGAGACCTACATCATATTTCCAACTACCTTCATTTTAAATATGCATTTGTTTTATTAAGGTTCTTTAGCCGTTTCTCTGATCCTTAGAAGTAATGTATTATTTAATTTCCCTCTTTTAAATTAATATTTATACCAGTTATTTACCGTAATTATATTATAATGCACCAAAAATCGGATATAAACTTTGGTGTCTTAATTGTTATAATAAAGTGTAAATCGTCAAAATACTGAAAATGATCGCAATCTCAAAATATACTAACATATAAATAGCATATATAAATATATACCGTTTTGACACAGCACACAGTCCGATGTCTTCTGAACACTTTGGCCTTGGCACGGGGCTCCGCCATGGAGAGGATGTGGCTCTGTGCAGGTTCTAGTGCGTCGCTGCCCAGACACTCTGCCATTGCATCTGCATTGTGTCCATTGGCCCCATGCGCTCCAACCACCGTTCACTGAAATCATCATTAATTACAACCAAAAATAAGGTAAGGTTTTATAGTATAGCAAGTAAGTATAGACCCCCTATTTATTCAATACCGGACAACGGAGCGTTATTTTCAATTGAGTCTCTAATTTGATTATCAAAATAGGTACCGGTGTGATAACAGTGTAAAACAGTAATTCTATTTTGTATCCTGAAATGAGTATAAATATTGGAGGCCCGTCAAATACCGATTGACCAAACCGCGGTTGTCCTTAGCCGATTGTCATCTCTTACCATAAGGAGACCCGCCTGCTTCGTCATCCGCAATTAAATAAAAGAAATATCAAACATATTAACAAAGTTCCAGTAGTTTATATAAATAAAGTAGAAGCTATTAAATTTTGTTTGAACCAAGAATAACATTTAAGTATTTCTACATTTAACGAGACCGAAAGGACACCAAAGTCAACTAATACGAGTGAATCCATAAAGATAGAATTTTATGATATTTCGGGTGTACCACCCGCCATGCCGTCGAGAGGCATAAAAGTTTTAATTACGAATTTTAAAGTTCGCCCCGCATGGAGTGTCTTTAACAACTTGTGGGTTTAATCGTGAGAAATGTCCTCTGTCCAATGTAGGGTGATAATTGTGATAGCTAATATCTGTTATTAGTGTATTGTTAAAGGTATTCGACATAAGTGAAATAGTGTATTCTTATGTATATTTAATCCTTCTGTTGTATGAAGTATTTTTCCGTACAAACTTATATTGTGTTTTCGCTATATCAGCCAAGGCTGGCAAAGTCGCATTTCATTCTTACATTTGGACAACATTAGCTATGTCTTTGGTTATATAATGAAATTATTTTGTTGGTTTATTGTTGTGTTTTGTATCTACCTTTTATCTTTGTTTACATTATTGCTCGAATCTGTCTTTATTATGTAAATATTGTATATTATACTGTCACTGGCAATTGTGATACCTGATCACAGAAGCCAAAAACAAGAAATATATTCGACTATTGATTCATGATTATATATCTGTATGGTTAGATTATAAATATAAATAATGAAATTCGTAATGTCGTGGTCGGTATGTCTAAATCATCAACCAAGCTTTACAAAGTATATACGTATCGTGAAAATATATGTTTTAGATTGGTTTTATTCGTTCGGTGTTATGAAATGAAACAGTTCACTAAGTTGATTGTTAAAAACTGTTAACACAAAAGTGAAATAATTAAAATAAAATGTTTGACAGAAGTGAAATCTTAAAAACATGATTATATGACTTCCGAAAGAGCGCACATATCCGTTACAGGCCAGCAACGCACCCGTGGCGAAGTTCGTTGATAGATGTATCCATGGGTGGTGGTGAACTCGTTCTAGGTGAATCTTTTTCTAATTTGACTCCTATTTTTTGTTAAAAAACTGAAGACTCATAAACAGATCCTTTGTTTTAAGCATTATTTTTAATAGGTAGTCCTTTGACATTGTATTAAATTTTCATAATTCTACATCTAACGCGAACATTAAAGACGATATATTTTAGTGCATTAAAACAGTTGGGCAAATGAAGTAATAAAGTGTTTTAATTAAAAATTTTAACACGCACGCATTAGGTTACACTATCTCGTTTCTAAATCGAAGCCTGAGCATGCTAGCTTGCGTGTAACCTAAATGACCTGGGTTTATTTAACCGATTGTTAACGCTTGGCAAGTACCTTTGTAAGTTTCGTTTATGCTACGGCAATTCGTGGTTTTTATATTGGCAGATTTATGGGTTATGTTATTAAATAAACAGGCTTGTTAAATTTAACAAAATTATATGAAATTTCATTCTAATACTGTATTGTTATTCAGACCACCTTATAAAGGTCGCCGGAAGACGCTGCATGCAGTTCACCTCCGACAGGTATTCATGGAAGTCCAAGAGGGAGGGCTATGTCTAGCAGTGGACGTCTTACTGCTGAAATGATGATGACTGTATTGTAAAATTTGTGCTAAAATTGGTAGTTAAAAGATATTTATCTACCAATTTTTAAAGATATTTATAAAAATATTATTATTATATATTATATATATTTATATAATGAGCGCTCATTATATAAATATGTTTCTATATTTATAAGGTTTCATTTTTCATAGAGCTACGAACAAAACAAAAACGCAAATTCAGCGATCAATCGTAAGCTTGTGTATTATTTTAGCAAGAATTCAATTTCCTGCAGAAGTACTTACAAACCAATATGACGTAGGACCTTCACATAAAAGGCGTAGTCTCTCTAAACGGCCACCAACGCATCAGCGACTCTATAGCGGTCTCTATAGACAGAACTCTGGATATCTTAGATAAGCCTCCTAATTATTTGGCTCCCGATTTTCATTAAAAAAACAAAAGAGTGGAAAATCATTAAATATTCAGAGTTGTGATTAACGTACCCTTCCTTTTGGCTTTCTAAGTCGGTTACAACGTTAGAGCTCGATGATGGAACACATGGCAGGCAGGCGAAATATGGGAAAAATTGCCTCCCACCATTAGCATAAGCGTCGTTTTGGTGATATCCCAAATTATATGTAATGGCGATCGTTACGGTTACCTCCGCGTTATAAATTGTTATAAACCCCACATGCCACATGTCGGGATTAGGATAAATGGGCCATTCGTGTTTTCATGTTAATTGAGATACTTCTCAATCGTATTATGCTAAATGAGACATCGAAATAAACTGATATGTTTGATAAAATGTGCTTATGAATAATCATAAAAATCTAGTTATTTTCTTTTTAAAATTTTTGCAATGGTTTTAATAATAACTTAGATCGTTGAAAATGACAAATTGAACAGAAATACTACAATAAATATATAAGACCTATGTTATCAAAGTTTGTATGCTACCGGGTTTATATCCCTGTCAGAATGAAATTTATAATTTGTTTATGCTCTTCGCTAGAGAAGAGATTCTCTTTATCTCACACAAGGATTGACACGGAATTATATGCTGATGCACAAATTGGGCAGTCTTGTTGGGACTTATTTAATGGTTTCACAAAATACCATCGTAAAACAGTGCTGTGTAGCTCTTATAATAAAAAGAGAGTGTTCTTTTTTTTTTAAATCGGTTTTTGAAAACATCATATTCTACAAATACAACGTACTTTGCTCCAGTATTTAATTGGAATCACGTAAATGACTCCTAAGACTAATGAAAACAAACAATTGATTAAGTTCATTACCAGTTGGTAAATCTTACGTGTTTAATACGGTCTCATAACTCGAGAGTCAGGTCGGAAGAAACTCCCAAGCGGTTTGAACCCGGAGTAGTTAACTGTAACATGTGGACGTATGAGTAGTGCAACAATAAACCAAGCTCGTAATATCACCCAAGACGAAGCTATGACTCAAACTTTAAAGTGCCAACTGTAGTCCATAACAAAAACTATCATATTAAAACAAAGAGCATTGTATGAAGATTTAAATGTGGCTTTTTTATGGTATAGCGGACAGCGGAGCTGGTTTTTTTAAAATGGTACTCGCTGTTGGCCAGAACGGTCTTTGTAGCTTAACATAGCCGAGCATAGCCTTAAATTAGGACGCGACTAGCGCTAGCGAACCGTCGCGGGAAAGAGCCGGACGGTACCTCATAGATTTGAGACTGGGTGCGAAGATGGGTCCTTGTCATCGTTTCCACCAAGGGCGGTTATTGCTGTGACCCCTACACAGAACACTGATATCTGTTTCACATCGGAGCAGGCGGATTGAACTATGGTAGAGATCACCAAAGTCTAGGGATGACCGCGCCATAATCTGTGCTTTGGTCGTGGCTTTATATGCCGCTAGATCGATATAACTTCAAGGGCCTACGATATCTCATGGGTAAAATTCGGAACCGCTACCCATGAGAATATTTTAACCCTAACATTACTGAATTGTTTTATAACTTTAGAAATATCTTGTATTGAGAATGTAACTTAGTGTGTTTATCTCGCTAACACATTAGGTTGTGCCTGTAAAGTTATTTATTTAATACACTGTAGGTATAATTACGTATTCTAAAGTAACCAGGTTTTTTTAATGATGTAGCGGACAACGGAGCCGATGGGTCTCCAATATTGTAAGAAAACAACGCCGCCCATAGACAACCGCTCATTGTTTGCGTTGCTGCCTTTATACGCCACCTAAGCGGCATTTTAAAGGCTTTCTTAGCGAACACAGCAGAAGCACTCTTTCAAGCACAACTACCATTGCACGCAGAGTATTCTGTGAGTGAATAATAATAATAACCAGGTATATAGCCTAGACTTTTACCCAGTAATTGGTACCATTAAGCAGAAACTCATTAGCAAAACGATATCGAATTAAACTGTGCCGAATTAAGCTACAAATACAATGGAAAATGCATACAAATTTATTGTGAATAAAAACTAAAGCATTTGCCGAATTACGCATTGAATTAACACCCATTGGATTTGCTCATAAAATTGCACAATTTAATTGGCTTAGTAGTTTATTTAAATTATATATTTATCATTGTATTTTATAATTTCTTAATTGATAGTGTTTTATTAAAAACAGTTATTGATTAAAAAAATATTTAGAACTAAATTAACGCCGTTTCCCAAGCGCAGAAGAAACGGCAACAAACTGAACCGTGACATTTTCTCCAGGCACAAATTTAAATTAGTATTAACACAATTTTAATACTAATATTATATAGACTGAGAATTCATTGTGATGTCATAACTAACTTAATTATATCATTCTTCTAGCGACCTTCAAAAAACCAAAAAAATTATGTATAAATTCTTTTCAGTATGTTCCATTCCTTAATCGTTGTACAAGGAACGAATTACAGAATAAATAGCTTTCAGAATACTGACAAAATAGTTCCCACGGCCACGTATTACTTTTTTAAAAATATTTCAGCGTAATTTTTTGGTGTGGATTTAATGTTTTTAGATTCAATATTTAAGCCGATATCAGGGTCACCAAAACTAATGGCACATTTATCGTTATTTTTGAAAAGCAGTGAAAAATCAAACGATTTTTACGAATGGTTTTATGTCATTCAAATTAGAAACTTAGAAATTCAAATTAGAAAATTAGAAACTCATCCATTCCATCAACATATAATTTGATAATCCTAAGTGATAGGGTTTGTTCATATATATATATATATATATATATGTTGAAAAATATGTTTCATAAAATATATATGTAACCCAAACTTTTCATCATTTAACAACCAAGCCTTTTGAGAGCCTTTAAGCTAAGTGGTTAAATAAGTCTACCATGAAGCGAAAGATATCGGGTTCGAATCCTGGTCCTGACAATTATAATTTAATTTATAATTCATTCGCTCTCTGGAAGGGCTTGACCATGGCCGGGTAGTGTCTTAATACCGTTGCACTTGTGGGTGAGCCATGCTGAAGTATATACGAATGCACTAATTGATCTGGCTCGTTCATTACAGAATTGATACCACGGGCTCACAGAATACTCTGCGTGAAATGGTAGTTGTACTTGAATCGGTACTTCTATTATGATTTATTGAACGAGTGAGGATACGGGAGGCCCTTAAAAATGCTCTAACTGACATAAAAAGCAGGCAACACTACCAATGCGCAGACTGTGGCGCGGTTGTCCGCGGCCGGCGTTGTTCTCTTACCATATAGAGGATCCACCTTCCCTGTCCGCTATACCATCAAAAAACCAACTTTTGAATAGTGATTGTATTTTATTAAATTTATACAGCGCGACGTTTCCCGGGGTCGCGTACGTGGCCTTAGCATTAAAAGACCCTAATAGGGATCGTTGGAAATCAATTAACCATGGCATTTGGTTTTAATGCTAATGGATACAGGCCCAGTGGTCTTGGCATTCTCATAAAATCGAACTTTTTATATGCACTGCGTCGTAAAATAGAGTTGAGAGCCTGTAAAATTAAAACTATTTCAATGTTAATTGATTTATTTTTGGTAGATAATGTACTTTTGAGAGCATAGTGATAATGTTGGCTCACTCAAAATCTTATTATCCCAGGGAATACTTTGAGGTATTGTTTGATGCCTGCAGCTGAATTTCATCATCGAACGTCGAGGCAGAATACAGTTTCATTCGTACTATCTTGATGTTTTTCGTTACACTTCAGTCTGTGGAATCAGTAGCCTGTCTTTACAAACTATTTAAGTACCTACCAAAAAGCGCGAACCTATCACTAAAAGGCCCGCAACGCATTCGCGGTGCTGTAGAAACCGGGGATATCTATGGGCAAAGTATCGCTTATCCTAGGTGAGCTTCTTGCTCATCTGACTCCCTAATTTCATTAAAAAAGTCGAAATATAAAACAAAAATCTATACACATACATTGAGCTTATTTGATAAGTGTTGTTTTCCGCCATCTTTAAAATACGGCATTAATAATAACCATGTTTTTAAATTACGTATTGAAGTATACAATATTCCAAACTGGTATAAATCATTGTTAAATATAGCTTAAGTTATTATTATTTAAAAGAAATCTTATATATTAAAGGTTTCCCATGGGCGGCGGAGATCTCTTACCATAGAGGAGACCTGCGTGCTCCGTTACCCGATACACCAAACAATTCTATTGATATACCATAGTAATTTGTTATTAAAAATTCCTAATACGAATAGCTTAGAAATTATGTATAGATGATGTTCATAAGATGTGCCCGGTAATAAATTGTCCTTAAAACTAAAATGTTTACTATTTTTCAACGGTTTAATATCAGAAAATTTGTCGTCAGATGCAGGTGGCGTTCGTATGACGTCACTTATTTCAAGCTAACTTTTTCGCCATCTTATATTGCACGGTGAACAAAATAAATCCAAGTAAGTATTTAATATAGAATAAGTTACCAATCTCAGATTTTTTTATAAAAATAAAAAAGACATGAATACTAACATCTTATAAACGTAACTTTTGTCCTTTGTGTTCCTTTGTGAATTAATATTAAGCTAATGAGGGTCGGCGAATGCTAAGAGATGCAATTCACGTCTACAACCACACCACAATCTATGCTGTAGTTGTGTCGTCGGCTTTTTTAGCCATTGAGCTCACATACAGTACACTC
>DWCF01001949.1:0-26653 GCA_018230265.1 Delias oraia | reverse complement strand
GGCGACCTGCATCCAGCGTCTTCCGGCGACCTTTATAAGGTCGTCTGTCCACCTTGTGGGTGGACGTCCCACGCTGCATTTGGTTTTTATTGTTATCATCTTTTTTTTTTATTGTTGTTCTTCAAAAAAGGTGATAACTTGATATATCTAAAATATAAAAACTTAAATATGTAGAAGCTATAAAGGCAAAACAATATTTTTTTATAAATTCTTTGGTAAAATAGGAGAAGGCTCACCTAAGGTAATCGATCCTCCTCTAATGGACGCGCCTTGTAGAGCCGCGGGTGCGTTGCCGGCCTTTAATGAAAAATATATTTTATAAGGAATAGCTTTAGTTTCAAATGAGTTATTTTTCAAATTTTCTCAATGTCATTATTATATAACTGAACTCAAATTCAATCTTATCTATAAGACCTATGTCTGTGAGGTAATATTTTATCAGGCGTGCTGTCGATACCGGGTGGAGAAGTGGCCACTCGTTCAAAACTAATTTTAACACGATTTACTGAGGATTGTAGATACAGTGAATTGTAAAGAGAAATTAATAAGATGCTACATCCGCCAGCGCACATTGATTCATTCATTTTTGAATATTTTTTTCTGTTCCATAAAACTGAAGTGTATATCCAGAATATTTTTACAATATATTTCTTTAAACTATATAATCTGTTACTACAAATTTAGTATTTTAAGAAAATTATACTAGTATTAGAAGTCAAGTACAGTTTTCAAGGTATAATTTGATAGTTGTAGATTTTTCTTGTGTGTCATTGTTGTTGTAATTCCAATTAAATTCATAAAATTAAGATTTACGATGTAAATATCATTTGTGAAAATGCTTTCTTATTGGAGCATAAAGATGTTTATGTGTTCGAATGCAGCATAAATAGCGTCCGCGGCTGACTGCTCCTCAGAGCCTTTATAGTTTTGGCAACAATGCCTGGAGTTAGTTTAAATGCCTACATCCCACAATTTAACAGACATGTTTAGGTATGTTAAGATTTGGCACCAATATGATGATAATGCGCCAAGCTGCCCCGATATTACTTCGTTTGTTTATCATTCATTTATAAATATAACTTATTTCTCATAAAAACATCGCTATAGCTTTATTAGAAGAATATACTTATAAACTATTTTTACGCCACATTTAACTGTTTTAGTGTTTTTTCGATATGCATTGCGATTGCAGTGTTTTTTACTGTAGAATACTTCGTTCATTTATGAACTGCCAGTATACTGCTGCAGTACCCACATGAAATATATGACGTCATAAATCACAGCCATATAATACTGTACGTAAATTACCCGCAGTACTTTCTTCACGCGATTATTTAAAACCACTAGAGTTAAAAAATTTATAATAATAAGTAATTTTTTTTCGTTTATAGTAATCAATATTTATTTTTAAAAAACTTCTAAATTTTATCTTACATTAACTTAACACAAACTTAATATAAGTTGGTTAATGAATCACATATTATTTTTAATGAAAACTTCTTTTATTTTATTAATTTAATTTACAATTAACATTAATTTAAATATTTTTAATTTGTCAGTGCTTCAACAATCATTTTTAATTGAACTGTAAAATTTTAATAAATATAATTTCAATAATTTTAAATATAAAATCCAGCTGACTGTATACGGGATTGCGTTTCGTTTTAATGTGTAACCAGTATAACTATCTATGAAAGGACGGACATTAATAAAGATAGGTCACACTGAACAGTGGCCGAAGTGCATATCGGCCTTTGTAATCAATTTTTATAATCAATTACGTAATTGTGACATTCTATAAGGATGTATTCAAAATTTATCGGAGTATCATTTGATTTATCCAGTCATATGCGAGATATCATTCGTAATAATTAAAGCTGTAAACGAATGGAAACACATTCAGCTATATATAATTACATTATCAGTATTAATAATTCAAAATATTGATTAACATTAAATTATAGCCTTTTATATTTACATAATGGGAGCTTAATTTTTGTTCTTAATTATTATGTTATTGTTCAATTTCAATTATTTTAATAACACACCATTTTTACTTAGCTGAATAATGCTTCGTATGTGGAACGACGTTATCCTCTCTTTTTTATAGTAAAGTAGATCACGGAGGAAGTGGGTCTCCTATATGGAAAGGGAACACCGCCGCCCATGAACAACTGAGCATAGTCGAGTAGATTAAGGGGCACTTTTAAGAGCCTCCGATATTCTCACTCACTCTGAGAAACACAGGACAGGTACCATTTCACACTGAGTATTCTGTGAGCCTGTGGTATCACTTCGGACGAACCGGCCCAATGAGTGCGTTAGCATATGCTTCAACATGTCTCTCTCACGGGTGCGTCAGTATTAAGACACTCACCCGGCCACTGTCAAGCCCTTCCAGGGACCGAATAAGTTATAAATTAAATTATAACTTTTAATTGTCTGAATCAGGATTCAAACCCGATACCTCTCGTTTCATAGTTCAATTTTAAAACCATTAAGTTAAGAGGCTCTTAAAATATAATTGAAAGCATAAATTCTAAAGAGAAAAGCTTTATTTGAAAATCTTTTTAATATGAATATCGAAATGACACAACATTTCAATCAAATAGAAAACCGTAATTGGATAACTCTTGAGAGAAGAATTTTTAAGGAATTTTTTCAAATAAATTAATATTATTATACATTTATATGCAGTTGAAATAAACAAGGCCAATATCAGCTATGTACATTCTCTAGATTGCATTGAACGTAGACCGGACCGAATTTTCGGTGACCAGATCCTTCTGATCAGCTTTACTATTCTGAATTGCAGAGAAGCGATGGTTCCCGCAGAATCTTATATCGTATTTCTCATGTTGTTCAAATGTTCAAAGGAATTATTTAGATAAATAATAACTGCAGTTGAATTGAATCATCTTACATCAAGGCAGAATATAGTTTCATCCATATCACCTCGATGTTTGTCATTTAAAAACTGAGCATTTTCAAGACATATTATGTCGCTCATCTCAGCTGCATACAAAGGTATTTCAAGAATATTGTGACATGGGGATTAAAGTGTGTCCTTATCCTTAAAAGCATTTCAATTACGACCCAGAACAGACCGGGCCTGTCCGGGCCTGTCAGTTGAACCACCTGCTCGTTTGCCTCCTGCCTTATTACATAAAAAGTAAAACAACTTTCTTAGAATATTTATGAGTATTATAAAAATATAATGATCTCATTGTGGTTCTCAGTGCTTCTGGGGTGTTTCGCTGAATGAGTGAGGATATCGAAAGCCATTAAAAATACCGCCTAAATGACGTGAAAAGCCGGCAAAACAACCAATGCGCGGACTGTGGCGTGGTTGTCCATGGACGGCGGTGTACTCTTAGCATATAGGAGACCCACCTGCTCCGTTGTAAGGTGTATATATATATATATATATATATAACTATATTACTTATATTTATATTTACCTTATAACATATTATATATATGTATATTGTAGAGAAATATAATTTGTGGATTAGTTATATTTAATTCACTGGGTATTCAAAAATCCGTTGCCAATTATGTCAGAAGCGTGTACTAACTAAGACCGACAGTTGAGTTTATTCAAGTATAAAATAATTTGTTAAAGGTTCTACCAAAGCTTTGGCATATGAAATGTCAAAGCTTTCACGAAACAAAGTTCGTTCTCTTTTTTGATGCTACAATGAAGAGGGACAAAAAAATGTATACGCAACCGCTACCGTTACCTAGTAACTTTGTATGCCGCAAATACTAGATAAAATATTAACTAGTATTTTAAATATACATTTAATAGTTTCTCAATAAATTTACAACATTAGAATATTTGTAAAAATTGCCCATTTTTTGCAACAGACAACGGAGCAGGTCTCCTATATAGTAAGAGAACACCGTCACCCATTGACAACCGCGCATTGGTTGCTGGCTTTTCACGCGCATTTTTAAGCGCTGTTGATATCCTCACTCACTTTCTTAAAGAAGTAATTCGATGAAAAATATACGAATTCACTCATGCAACAGATGGGAGTCTTCTATATGGTAAAAGAACGCCACCGTCCATAAACAACCTCGCCACAGTCCGCGTATTGGTTGTGTTGACGGCTTTTTCCGCTGACGGCATTTTTAAGGGCCTCGATATCTTCACTCAGTTTGCGAAACACTGTATACGTATCACGCGGAGTATTCAGTGAGCCCGTGGTATAACTTCTACTATTAATAATATTTTTGTATTTTTTAAAGTGGTACAACTGGTATAGTTTTACTAAGTAAATCGTTAAGCTAATGTTATTTTTGATATTTCTTAATTAATTTTATCTACTGGAGTTTATATATCTTTACATCTTTACATATATATGTAGAAGATTTAGTAGTTGTGTGTTATAGGTCTACTTAGATGTCATTGGTATTTTTATGAATTTTAACAGTAGGCATATGAACTACACTATGAAATAGGTTTTTCATTCAGGAAAATTGTGGAAAAAGTAAACTTGTGTCCAATTTGTTGGTCTATCCAATTCAGTTACTTAAATTGTTTCTGGAACCAGAAAACATACGCTAATTGGTGTTTGTAGAGGTATTTTAATATTATCAGTACTCATATTTACAAACATGTACGGTGTTTTTAATTTATTTAATGGCAATCCTTGTTATTTCTATAAAGCTATATTTCAATAAGAAATAATATTCTTTATGCTAAATGTGCTTGTAAAACTGCCAGAATTTCAGACTTATTAAATGAAGAAGTAAAAACTTTTTGATATTTTAATGTAATCTTACATTCAGAGACTCATAAATATATCAAGAAAAGTAAAGCACCACAATTCAAATTTCCCAATAGATAAAACTTTTTAGTTATCGGCACAATTTGACATGTTTGAGTACGTTAGATATAAGGCACGTTTGGAAAGTTCAGTTCAACTTCACAAACTTAGGCTTTCAACCAAACCATTCAATTGTCTAATGTGACTTCGTAGTTTTAATAGATATGGGTGTTTCAAATAGGTCAATAATTAATATTTTACCATACAATTTTAAATATGTAAGTCACAATGTTATTTGTTGAATTTTAAGTTTATCTTTATCAATAAAAAAAAATATAAATTTGCATCTTGACAATATCATTAATTCATTAATAATTAAAATTATGTCATTTTAGTCAGTTGGCGAAAATTTCAAAATTTTAATAATTGAACAAATTGTTTATTCAAGCAATTTGGCCAGTATTATTCGTTAATGTTTCGTATGTTTGTGAAGAATTCGGTATTTCTGAGTAGTAAAATAACATATGTATTTATTTTATAACGAATGTGTTATTAATTTTCATTATATTCCTGATGACACAATCATTCGTAGTTTCACAAAATCAAACCACTATTTAAAAATAAATAACTTAAAAAGAGGTTAGAATAAGATATATTTTGGTTAAATTTCAATAGATTTTCGAATTGTGGATAAATTCACAGATAATCAAATTAGAAAATGTGTTTTAAAAACACCAATTTCGTAAGTAGGTAGGTTTAATAGATATTAAATTTATTAAAAATTTATAAAAATACAATCATTTGCATAGAAATAACTATGTGATATTTTTTTTCAGTTTATTAATTATGAATGAATAATACTTTCGAATAATGCTTTCGAAGATAAATAAGCAAACGATATTGTAGAATTTAAAAATAAAAAATAATAATAAATAAATAAATAAAATTGAAAATACGGGTGAATAAAAATCGTACTCTAATCGCAATAACTAAATGCAATGTATCAAAATGTATCTCAAATACATCCAAATATGTAAAATAGTGCCAACTACATAACATGGTAACATATGAGTTTCATAAAACCTATTTTACTTGTGTGTAAAGGACGCTTGCCAAAAACATTCGGCAATTATCATTTAAATTTAACTGCAGCGATAAGACTTAATAGTAGCACTTAATTTCTTTTAAACTATTTTGAAGAACACTTAAAATTATAGTGCGTAATAAAATACACAATATGTAATTTTGTCACTGGAAAACTTTTTTATTACATTTTTACGAGTTTTATATAAGTCTGTATTAATTTAAGTCCTAACTAATTATTCACTCGAAGTTAAAAATGTTATTGTTATAATATACGTAGAAATAAAATGCACGTGTTAAAGTAAGTAAAACAAAAAGTGCCTCCGTTAAACACCTAAACGGGAACAAAGCAACGACTAAATTAAGTATTAACTGAAACAAACTCAGTTAATTATCACGCTTTGTTCTTGAAACAACTTATCCAAGTATTAACTTCTTTGCGGTTCGGGAACCCTGTTGTCGGGAAAATTTTAGAATAATATTTTGCGACGCTACGCCAATCAGTTACGTGCTATGGTTTTGTAGACGTAGCAATCTTCGTAGCGTTGGAGCTTTCAACTATATTCGCTATATTGCGCTTTCTTGACATACTTTCAAATGTTTTTTCAAGTAAATTGTAACCGAAGTTTAAATAATAAACAAGTTTAATGACACAGAAGAACTTTTCGTTAAGACTGAAAGGATTATAAATGAATTACAAGATTACCTACATTATATTGTATATTAAATTATTTATAAATTTGATTTTAAAATTATTTAAACTCCTTGGTTTCACTTGATGTAGATAGGTTCTGCACATTTATCATAATTTAAATAATTATAAAATTAGTGGTATCTATGATTCTGTTATTGTACAATTGAAGGAAAAATCCTTAGTTGAAATCATGCAAAGTTTCTGGTACAGTATCGTACTGGGAAATGAAGGTGACTCGAATGTCTCACCAAAAGTCTTTGTTCATTTCTTAATTTGCATTTGTTGACAAAAGTCAATTTTATTTTATAGGTCAAGATGAGACCAAGAGAACGTGTTGACTTTTTAAACTTTCTGTCTTTTTGTGCACGATAAATATTTACTCAGTGGAGGCCCATTTCCTATTCAAGAGAGGTCTCAGTAAATATAATTAAGGGACGCCATATTTTATTCTTTCATTTCCGTCTAGTGAGATTGAGTTAGATAACTTGAATTCACTGCTTTTAAAAGATTACATTTCGACTGCATTTTATAATCAGTAATTAAATTATAATAACATTTTAATTTCCTTTTAAAATGCGAATGTTTTTATTATTATGTACTGTAAACGAAAATAATAAATGTCAGCCGTATAAATTGTGAGATCTGATACTAAATCCTTCTTTCTGCTTTAATAATTGATCATAATAATTTGTGTAAAGAATAAGGACACACATAAAATAATAAAAAAAAATTAATTCAGAAAGAATTAGTCAGGTGATTGATTGAATACAAAACGAAGCATTATTTTACTAAGCTTTATATTTTGCGAATATGTGTTGTTATATATAACACCTAATGTTTTTAACTCATTGAATATATATGCACAAAAATTACGTAATTTTCGATGCATTAGAACAACCATTTGTAGTAACATAAAGAAGCGAATATAAATCGCCAAGTATTTCACTTGACACAAAGAAATTGCAATACACGACAAAGGATATCACAATATCGCCTTATCGTTTGAATGCCTCTTGAAAGCCGATGCCTTTCTACGATTGAGATTAGGAAAGTGAAAGATTTTTGACGACTGTAAAAGACCGATAAAGCGGATGTATTTTGAATTGCACCAAAATTCCTGTGGGTTTTAGGCACTTATTGTTTTAAATTCTATAGTGGATAAAGGAGCAGGTGGCTCTCATGTATGGTAAGAGAACGCCACAGGCCGTGCATTGATTGTGTTGCCAGCTTTTAAGCGGCAATTATAAGGGACTCCGATATCCTTACTCACTCACGAAATACAGTAATGGGACTGTGTCACGCTGAATATTCTGTGAGCCCCTGCAATCACTTTGGACGAGGCAGCCCAATTTTTGCGTCAGCATATGCTTCAGCATGAGCAACTTTAAGAATGAGGGCTACATTTATGTCCTAATTCAATGTGTCACAAGGTGTGTACCGCGGTACACTGTTATAAAATATTTTTAATTGGTGTACTTCAGAAAACTAAAGTTCTTTCATATTGTTATTTTAACTAATTAGTAATAAAAATACTTGGGTACACATATTCACGCGAGCTAGAGGTTTTTTTCGTTGTTAAGGAATTTAATAAATAAATGTTGTTTAATAATTACATAAGATGTAACTTGATGATCACGTAAGATAATACTTTAATAATTTATGTTTTTCCTAGATGTAACTTGAACACAAAGAGTTTGCGGAACAATGTTCTAGTTATATTGTGTTTATGCGCTAGGTTCTATATGCCTATCAATGTCAACAGAATTATTCTTATTTTAAAATTCTCTCTTGTATGAAAATTTTCAAATCTTGGGCGAGAATCCTTTCTAATATTAAAATATATGGTCTGAATTGCATTGTGGACTTTTGAATATACTTTACACAAACGAAAATTATAAGTATGCGGTCTAGACTTAAAACATTATTTATATTAAAATCGTAATATATACATATTTTTATGACGGCCAGACGACTTGATTCTTGAATTTAATTTAATGCGTGTTATCAGATACAGACACGTTTATACCTAAACCATAAATCATCTCATATTATAGCATCAATAAAAAAATAATGATTCCATTTACTGTTAAAATTATATTATGACTATTTCCATTGTAAGAAAGATATATTTGTAATAATTAAACAGAAAGACCTATAAAAATATTTTGATTTTTCACTTTAATTACATAATGTTTATATTTCAATTTCGTCAATATTCATATTATTGTAACAATAAGTAAAAATATATTCCAACTGATTTTAAATAAGTCATCGTGTCATTATAAGAAAGCCATATTGAGATAATTTTAACACTTTTGAATTACTTTAAATATTAGAAACGCGAAAGGAAACAATAATATTTTGCTATCGCAAACAATAAAAATGCTCAACGAATACTTGAATACAATAAAACCAAGGACTATTCTAAAACTTTAAACTACACTATTCCCCTGCCTCCTAAGTAATATGTTTTGTAATTGTTTCAAAAGTCCATATTTACTGAAGATTGTTGTTTATCATTGAACATTTATCACTACTATATCTTAATTGATCTTTTAAACCCATTACATCTAGAACACCAAGAATCCATTCCTTATAAGAGCTAAGCCGAGTGAATATGTCAGGGGCACCTAAGGCGCAAGGGATTCCCCATGAGGTCACGCCAACTTGCTCATTATTGTCTGCACATACTAGAGGGCTGCCGGAGTCTCCCTAAAAAGCAGATAAAAGTAGACATATAAAATACTTTGTATTATGGGTCCTTACAGATAGCACTAAATCAATTTCTTAAACTTTTTATTACTTACAACAGCTGCTATATCAAAAGAATGTAATATATTTAATTATAACTGAGTTATTATGTCATTTATAAGAATTTTAGCGCTATTTCAATGCGTAGCTAGGTATATATCTATAAACAATAATCTATAAAAAATAAAAGTAATATATTTATAAAGTTATATCTCTGAACTAAAATTAACTATTGATATTTTTATCATTAAATAATAATTTTTCAAATACCTTACAAGTTCCTTGTCCAAAGGCCTTAAATGCACACAGTTCAGCTTTTGGAAATACAAAGGGTGGAATAAACCCAAACATCTCGTGTGCCGCTCGTCGAGTTTCGTTTATACAGTACGAAGAATTCACTGTCACCATCTCAAGTTCTTCTAATTCTGTGCTAAGAGGATCTTTTAGCTAAAACAGGAGAAGAGTTTGATTACATGATAGGCATATCTGTCATATAGACAAGATCACTATCAGTATAAAATGTTCACAATATTTAATTTACAACAATAATTAATTTAGTCTTAATACTTTCGCACCCGTAGGAGAGCCAGGCTGACGCACTATTTGGACCGGCTCGTCCGAAGTGATATCACGAGCTCATAGAATAGTCAGCGTGAAACGGTACTTGTACTGTGTTTCGCAGAGTGAGTGAGGATATCGGTAGCCCATAATTGTGCCGCTTGAGCGGCGTAAGAAGCTTGTAACACAACCAATGCGCGGAATGTGGAGCGGTTGTTCATGGGCTGCGGTGTTCTCTTTTCATATAGGAGACCCAAGTTCTCCGTTGTTCGATATAGAATTAAAAGAAAAGTTAAGAAAGTTGTGCTCGAAAAATATCAGATTTGAAATATAAAAGAATATATTTCTACGCATATTATGCAAGTTTGAATGGTGTTTTATACTGTAAAATCATTTTGTAACAGAGCACAGTTCAGAACTCAATTATCCTAATTAGAAAGTTTACTTAAAAGATTATTTAAATTATTAATATCTTTGAAATTAAATTCAAATAATATTGTATCTTTTTGTTATTGAGTTTTGAAAATTTGAGCTCTTTTTAGAAATAAACTTGACATTGACATTGTTATATACAACGAGAAAGTAAATAAGCAATTTGCCTTTTCAAATATCAAGATGAATTTGTTTGAAAAATAAATCGCTCTATTTACAATACGTTCATTTTGATACTTTTTTTTCCCGTAACCTTTCATTACAGACTTCTTTTTTTATGCTATAGCGGACAAAGGAGAGGGTGGGTCTCCTATATAGTAAGAGAACACCGCCGCCTATAAACAACCACGCCAAAGTCCGTATTCAATAAAAGCATATTATATTAACATATTGAATAATCGTAGCAAATGTATTACTTAAAACTCTTACTCAAGACCAACACTACAGTTTTAAATAATTTAGGAGGATCTTCTATATAATTTCATGATGAATAATATTGTCATAATTTATACTTACTCCTCGGCTGCCCCAACCGTAAATAACAACATTTTCTCCTTCACCGACGGGGTTAAAGTTTAAAGTGACTTTCTCAACCCATAGAGAGAAAACGATACTTGTATTAGTTAGAAGGATGCCCAAATCATTTGTAATAGTATTCATATTGTAATTTGGATGTGTATATTCTTTTATAATGCTATAATTTTGTCCACTGCCATCTCTTATATTTGTACCAACTGTAGCCATATAAGAGCTGAAAAATACGAATTTAGTAAATAAATTTAGATGTATAAAATATAGAAATACTGTGTAAACTCCATGTAACGTTCCTCGATTTCACGACAAACTCCCTAAAGCGTCAAAATCAATTGGCTTTAGTTGGTTTAGCTTGTCTTCCATCCACCTTTTCTTCTCTTCATTTAACGACATCTCTTTATAATGCTATAAAATGCACAGTCCCTTCAGTGCCATTATAATTAATACGTAAATAACAATATATACATTTATATAATTAAACACAATACATAAATTAATGTTGGTCTATTAATTTATTTACTTTTCCGTAATTTAATTTTATAGTATTTATTAAACTTGCTTGTAAATTAATTAAAAACATATTTATGAAACGTGTGGTAAAATTAATGACTGTTGTCTAAAACTAAACAATTAGACCAATATGTATTTTTTATACTTAATAACGACAAATGGCTTTTATAAATAATACAACTCAAATTTAATAATAAAAATATTTACCTAGTTAAGTTTCCATTCAAGTAAGCAGCACCTATGCAGTGTGCAGCAGTAAGCAGATGTCTTTCTGTCAAGATAGAGCCTGCACATTGAAATCTTGAGTTCACATCTCCATACGAAAGCATCGCTATCCATGGTACATAACCAGCCGAACTTCCTCCAGCGATTCGGAATGATAGCTGACAGTTCGAATTCTTAGCTGTGAAATTTTATTGAGTTGAAAATCTATCATTCAAAGAATATGAATCTACGATAAGTTCTTATATTTATGTATTTATAAATCGTAATACTGAACTAACGAAAGAATAATACAACCAAACAATAAATGATCTAATATAAATTAGGAAAACTCACCAATTGCTGAAAGTAATCCCATTATTAGAAGTAACATGTTGAAGACGTATTGAAAACTCCGAAACAGAACACTCCAGTCAGCTAACCGTACTCGTATAAATACTTTTATCTTTATGTCTTTAATTTGCATTTGGATCACCTGATAATTAATGAAACATTAGTCAACGATTATTCCAATCTACATTCTAGTAAAAAAAGAGTATTTATTTCCAAAGATCAATAAAGTCTTTTATGTATCCGATAGTTACAAAGCTTATAGTGATAAACAAACAGTATAACAGAAACTACTCAAATAAACAGATACCTATTGCTCAAATTAAGACTGTATGTATATTTAATGAAAAAACTTAGCATATTGGCGAAAGCCATAAAATAATCTTACAAAGCTGAAAAGCATTCGTTTGCGGATTACGGGAACCATTTTAACATGGTTTAACTAAATATTTTTTATAATATTCTCATACTTTATCATACATAAGATAGTTTCAATGTTTTAAATCCTGCCGTACTGGTACGTTTACAGTATAGGTATTTTATAATTAAGTGTCACTCAGTTTCTATATTAGTTATCTTAGTCAATGAAAGACCTTGTAAATGTTGGTAAATAAAGACGGACCTGATACTGTACTGTAATTTATATTAAAATTTATATTTAATTAGTTATAAATAATTTTTCGCAAAAATGTTTATACTAAGATTGTATCGACATTATTAGAGCCATGCTGAAGTATATGCTGACGCACGAATTAGACCGGCTCGTCCGAAGTGATACCACGGGCTCCTAGAATACCCTGCGTGAAACGGTTCTTCTACTGTGTCTCTGAGTGAGTAAATATATCGGAGGCCACTTAAAATACAGCTTAAGTGGTGTAAAAAGCCGACAAAACAACCAATGCGTGGATTGTGGCGCGGTTGTCCACGAGCGGCGGTGTTCTCTTACCATATAGGAGACCCACCTGCTCGGTTGTCCGCTATACTATAAAAAAGCGGTCATAGTTCGACGGAATATAAACTAGGAAGTATGGTGTGGTGGTTTTCGCTTCACTTCCAGAAGGTCTATGTAATTCGATAATCTAGGAGGCTACGTCTCCCTACTTTTGAAGTACCTACGTCTTGCAATTTAGCATTAAGATTAAGACGCACCTTGCTATGTGGTGGATGCATTTGCCAGGTAATAGGATATTTGACGTTTTATTATTGCTTAATTGTATTAAGTTTAATGAGGTAATGTGGAACCGAGACGAGGTAGCTTATACAGTTTCTTAGTGATTACAGCGCTGTCGACCCTTGTCTCACCTCCCTGTAAGCGATCACCTGCCTTGAAATTGGAGAAACGTGGGCTCTAACTTACCGAACAAGATTGTATTTAGTAAAAAGAATTTAAATTGATTCTGCAACCACTTTGCACTGATAACATGTACAACTTTTTTGAATAATTTAGCGTCATTTGCCTTTTGATACCAGGAAACAAATTTTGGTTTAGGAGCAAAATGTACATATTTTTATTTATATGTTATGCTCCTATATATATATATATATATTATTTTATAGCGAACAATGGAGCAGGTGGATCTGCTATATGGTATGAGAACACCATGCCCATGAACAACCGCGCTACACTCTGCGCATTGTTTGTGTGGCCGGCTTTTTACGCCACTTTAAAGGGCCTCCGATATCCTCACTCATTCTGCGAAACACAGTACAAGAACCGTTTCCCGCTGAGTATTCTGTGATATATAGATATATAAATATATACCTGTTCTTACTTAAAAATAAGGAGTATAACTAAACAATACCGGACAGCAAACAATGAGCAGGAAACGGTACACACAATGTGAACGATAATTAATGATCTTATTTCGAACTAAAAGATTGATGATATAACAGGAAAAGCAACAACGATGCCTCCGGAAATCCTGAAAAATATAAATTATTAATTTTATTGTTCTTTTTCTGTTACTACTAAAAGACAGTTGTTTTCTTTAATTATAATTATTAATACGTTAAATAATATGTGGAACACCTCATGAGTTGCAATAATCTTATTAAAAGGCTATTTTCTAATTTATAAAATTACAAATTTAGTTTTATCAAGACAAGAAGATTTGAAAAGTTTTGCTTATTGCCATAGAATAAATCTTGATTGAACTAGAAATTTTATGAAGATACCGTGGAGTCAAGTTAAAGTGTCTGTCTGGAAAGTCAAAACATTTGAGACGGCGACATACTTTATAATATAAAAGATTGATTTTTTAGTTCACTTTAAGTTTTGCGAAAATTCCTTAATTCTCTAGAAGGGTAACTTAATCCCTGTAACAATTAAGTAAGAAGTGACGTAATGCCTATTATTCTTCCTAGAAGTACCATCTCATCAAGTTTCTCTTTTAAATAACCTTAAAATGAGTATTTTATGGTATTTTTTCATTTTAAGAGTTATAATATTTTTTAAGAGAACAACTAAACCTGTAACCACAAATCACAAATGGTTTTTCTGTCATAATGTTTACCATTGCTTTAATAAAAAAGTTTTTATTACTTTTCTTTGTTCCTGTTGAGTAACGCCTGTAACTACTTTCATTCTAAAAACTATCGTGTTGCTGTAACTCTGTATATTACACATAGAGGGCTCCAATAACTGGCGCTATTGTGATTAATAGAATATTATAATAATAGAAGTTTATGGTGTAGCATACAGCTTAGCGTTACTATTTTTTCTTATGTATATATATGTATGGTTGTTTTTAGTAATATATTTTTTTTAAATTTATATTCTATTGCCTTACCTTCTAGAGTTACAAGGATTTTTATATTATAGAGACTAATAACGATCTGCACATGACAACATTGAATATTTTTTAAGTTGTTATGAATTAGAAAACTTATGAATAGTAAACATCTCATTTCCAATTATTGTTCTATAAAAGAGAATACATGGCGATGTTTTCGTATGGTTAAATGTTTGATAAATTATTTAGCATGGTCTTTGAGTTTCGATACTTTATTTTATCAAACTATGATTATTAAAATTTTCAATATGTGTGCATATTTTATATAACTTAGTGCCTGTTTTAGGCAATTAGCAATGTTGTTTTAGTGAAATACGAGAATTATATTTCAAATGTTGAAAGTATTAATAACATTTTTTGTTCATCAACCATTTTGATTGCATGTTGTTTTATTAATTAATTATAATTCACAATATATAGATGAGCAAGTCAAAAATATTTCACTGGGAAAGAAATAAATACATCTGATAGAAGTGAAGAACAAGGTAAATTGCTTAAAGTAAATAAAAGATCCGTTTTGCATCCATCGAAGTGGCATGCTGGAGCATATGTTCACGTACTGATTGGGCCGGTTCTTCCGAAGTGATACTACGGGCTCACAGAATACTCAGAGTGAAACGGTATTTGTAATGTGTTTCGCAGAGTCAGAGAGGATATCGGAGACCCTTAAAAGTGCCGCTTAAACGGCGTAAAACGGCGGCAACACAACTAATGCGGGCTGTGGCGCGATTGTTCATGGGCGACGGTGTTTTCTTACCATATAGGAGACCTACCATGCTGCATAAAACAATCAATACATTAGGCAAACCATACCCATGATTGTTTTTCTGGGAATGTAATTTTCCAATCCGTATATATGACAAAATTAAAGTAAAAATAGTAATTAAATACTCGAAAATATATGACAAAATACACTGTTTATCATTGTTTCAGTCCTGAAACAAAAAGTACATCAAGTGTTTATTGCTTTCTGTAACGTGTTCCAACATCTCATTTTGGATATTACAAGTTCAATTTTATAAATTAAGTTTGGTTTCACTAAGCATCCTCATACCACTACATGTTCAATAAATTTGGCATTCATAGAATTTTGCTGGATTAACCATTTTTATTAATAAATTAATAACACAGACTGTATTTTGTAATTATCACCAATGGTATGTAGAGATAAATTAATAAATGGAATGTTGTACTCATAAATAATGTAATGAATCACAATTTAAAAAAAAACTCGAACATCCGTTTTTCCATTTTTTAATAATATCAAAAAGCTTCAATGCTTTGTATTAGTAGACTTTGAATAACATTTCTTGTTGTTTTAAACATGTTTCGTTATACTGTCATAATATTATATTCTGACAGATATGACATAACGCAAAGGTTTTCTCTATAGAACTTGATCACACTATTTCATGTCGCCTGAATATTTGATGAAGAAATTTCGAAAATACTCATAATGAATTAATTTGTCTATTTTCGTACGAGAAATAATTAATGTCTTTATACATAAATGAAATGTTCCTTAATGTTAAGTGATCATCTTCAATATTGAATAATGAATAACTATTTTCATCCGTGGGAGAGCTACGTATGTTGAAGTATAATATGCTGACGTATTAATGGGGCCGGCTCGTCCGAAGTGATACTGCGGATTCACAGAATACTCAATGTGAAATAGTAGGTGTACTCGAAACAGTGTTTTTACTGTGTTTCTCTGAGTGAATAAGGATATCGGAGGTCCTTAACATGCCGCTTAAGCGTCGTAGAAAGCCGGCATCATAACTAATGCACGGACTGTGGCGCGATTGTCCATGGGCCGCTGTGTTCTAGATAGAAAACCCGCTTGCTCCGTTATCCGCTGTACCATAGATTAGAATATTCATTAGTTTTCTTAATGTTTCACAAAAAAAATTGTACAAAATATTATTACTATTTATGTTCCTCCAAACACCAGACATAAAGGCATAGATGGTTTAACACCAGGCTTATTACATTTTATTCAGATTAACTAATAGTACAACGAAATATCGACACACAAGACAAAATGAGCTGTAGATTATGATTTCTTCTTCAGATGAGTCTTACAATTTTAAAGGAATACTAGGAATCCGTACGTATATCTCTTACTTTACGAGGGTTCGACATTATCACTATCCCAGTTCTTAGGGTTGACCCCATAAGGGTCTCGAGATTGTTATCTTTACGAGTTTGTCGATAATACTATACAACCATACGACAAAGAAAATAAAACACGTTCACAATACACTCTGGACATTAATTAAAATACAGTGATAAGATATTAAAAACTGCTAATAATCAAATAGGTATTATTTAGTGTAAATACTAATATAATATAAAAATTATAATATCTTTATATTTGAAGTGATGCCATTTACACTACGAGGTCCATAAGTACCAGATTGAAATAGTGTAAGAATATCGGAGGTTTGTGAAATTATACTGCTAAAGCAGCGTAAAAAGCCGGAAAAACAACCAAAGTCAGTAAAACGAAATACAATAAAACAATCAATGAATAACTAATGTGAATTGCACATATCATAAATTATGAAAGAAATTTATAAAACAGAATAATATAAATAAAATTGAATCAACTTTTTAGTTTGCATACAAATAGTGAATCATTGAATACATTTTATTTATAACAAATTTTCATTAGACGCCATCAAAATTAAAAGGATTACTTGATATCTAATCTAGATAAGTAACTGAACACTAAATTAAACTCTTAAAGGTATGGAAATTCTGACTAAAACACCTTTTAAATAAACGAGGCAGCAGATAAACCTGTCTATCGACTTTGAAATCTGCGAATATCCAGACACTCTCTTAAAAAACCATTTGTAATTAAATTTATTACTGATGCAAAGTTTTCATATTATATTTAGAATAAATAAGGATGCCTCTATTTATTCGGGACTGACCCTTGTATAGAATAAGTAACATTGAACCCATCAATGTAAATTTAATCTGTAATAGAAGTTTGATGCTACTTGCCAAGAATTGGTTCGGCATTTCATCTGCATTGAATAGATCTTTGTTAAATATTATGATAATTAATTTGTTTGTTATTCATTTGTAAAGTTTATCTTTTTTCAGAGCTAAAGCTGTTATATTTAATGAGTTTTTGACCCGAAAAGAATATTAAATAGAACTTCATATTGTAATTACTTTATTTAATAGTTTTACAATTTAATCAGTAAATGTTGTGATTAAAGTCACGTGTGTTAAGTCATTGATTTGAAAGAGGCAGTACAGCTATAGAAAAACTAGAAAAATTATTTGATATCTCTATTAACAATTTTGTTATAAGCAGAATGATACGAGTATAGAATGCAATAAATTTTTGTGCCACGCCAAAACTGCAGCGTTACATGGAACACCGACGAAACAGCTGCTGTTACGGTGTAGACATGTACCCTTCGTAGGGTAATAAATTGTGTTAAATCATTTTTTTTTAATAATTTAACCAAGAAATATAATAAATACATTGAAGAATATTGTGATAGAATTGTATCACATAAATTGACAAAATTTGGTGAGACATTTTGGAGTGTTTAAAAATGGGAAACCGATACAAATACCTTTCGAGAGCTGGATAAATATAATATAGTATATATTATAATATAGTAGTGATTTAATATTTAAGTATGAAGACCATACAAATACTAATTTAGAAAATTATCAGTGTGTTTGTCAGAAAAATTGTACTGTTGTACCAACTGAGCTTTCACCGTTGAATTTTATTTTTACCAATGTAATGATTATAATTGAAAAACTTCTTTATTATTCAATGAAATTACTAAAGCTAAAGAAAGCTAAAGCTAAAGATAATATACAAGTACGTATCTGTCAACTGAAATAAAAAGTGAAGATCACAACTTAATGGAACAAATTTTTCGGTTGCACTAAAACAAACCTCAAGCGATCCTCTGTCTTAGGCAGGATAGAGATTATTTGGACAAGGGTTATACGTCAACTAAATTAAGTGTAAACCGGATCTGATATCTGGCACAATGTGCTACCAGAGTGTATTAACAATTTGATGCAACGCTTTTAATAAGACCTACGATTTATATAAAAACATTTTAATCAAAAGTAACTCAAAGTGAAACGGTACTTGTACTGTGTTTCGCTGAGTGAGTGAGGATATCGGAGGACCTTAAGAATGCCGCTTTAGTGGTGTAAAGCCGGCAAAACAACTAATGCGCGGACTGTGGCACGGTTGTCCATCTGCGGCGGTGTTCTCTTACCATATAGGAGACCCACCTGCTCCGTTGTCCGATATACTATAAAAAATAGTGTGTCACTGAGAGAACGTATAGTCTGTTTTAAAATTCAGCTCCTATATGTCCTTAAGTAACATTATTTATTATAACAATTAATGCAAATTTAATAAATTTTCTTAAATAAGACAATTAGAGATAAATTTCTAGTGAATAGTATTTGAAATATAAATTTGAATAACTACTTGTTGTATAGACTCATACCGAATTTACGAGGTTTCGGGCCGGACCAGGCGGCTAAAAATATGTAAAGCCGAATTGGGTCTGCTATTATTTGTCGTATCTTTTTCATACTATATTCGCTATTGTAGTAGAGGTTGTAAAGTTTTATAGGGTCATGTTAGACATAAAATATGTTACAAACTTTTGTTCATACCTTTTCGTTAGCATGGCTTGATAAAAAGATACTTAAAAACATGGAACATAAATAGTTTATTGCTGGTTTGATTGTATCCAACAAGATTGCTAGTTTTAAAACTATAAATTTTAACTATTGTTTTGAGAATTTTTTTTTAAATATGTATATTTTGTATTTATCCGGTTTAATTACTAAGTTTTTTTTTATGTTTATCACATATTATTATTTTTTCTTGTTCCTGTTTCTCAACAAATTTTCAGCCTTAAGACTAAGCCTTTCACTTCAATAAGGTAACTCAATAGAGCCTTTCTGATGCAAATGCGTTAGCTTCAACAGATTGCTTCACCTTGCAACTTTGAAATAAATCTTGCAAAGCAATTTTCTACTTACTTTAACATAAAGTGACTCGTCACAAAGTTTAACATATTACATATGTAGTATAATGATATACATATGTTATTCTGTGTGACGTTTTATTAATGCATATCAAATAAATTATTTAGAAAAGTGTTATAAGCGATCCGGTCAAAGTTATACATATTATTATAAATTTTTTTTGTTAATAATGAGATTATAAAATTAAGTGAGAAATCTTATTCATTACATTTATTTTATCACTCTTAATTTTTTTATAGTATAGCGGCCAATGGAACAGGTGGGTCACCTATATGGTAAGAGAACACCGCCGCCCATGGACAACCGCGCCAAAGTCCGCGCATTGGTTGTGTTGAAAACTTTTTATGCCACTTAAGCGGCACTTTTATGGGCCTCCGATATCCTCAGTCACTCTGCGAAACACAGTAAAGTCACCATTTAACGCTGAGTATTCTGTGAGCTCGTGGTATAACATCGGACGAGCCGACCCAATTTGTGCGTCAGCATATGCTTCAGCATGGCTCTCCCGCGGGTGAAATTTAACGAAGTCTTTCATTAAAATATTAATTGATCTTTAGCGGGCTTTATAATATATATTACAGAATATTAAACAAGTTAAAATACTGATATAGACCGCCCTTACAAAATACAAGGACTTCAAATCCTGTATTCAAACGATGTAACAGAAACTTCTTTTGTTTGTTTCGTGTCTAACTCTATAAGATCATGAATAAAATATCACTGCGTTTGTTATTTCAAATTTCACCAAGAACTGAATGATTTACTTCAAATATAGTTCGTAATTAAACTCCTTCTTGTCAGATGTAACGTTAGAATCAAATAAGATTGAACACAAACTTCAAAATGAACAATATTTACGCTAGATGCTTTTTTTATCGTAATAATGTTGATGCATATGTACCAGAAAATATACCTAAGGCATATTGTTCGTAGAATTTTGAAGTGAGGCTTTACGAGAAACAAGACGTAATATCGTAGTATTTCAGATTACAATCACAATGTATCCTAAGACGCCTCCTTTCACGCTTCAGATCTTCTAAGCTTGGATTACGAATGAAGATTGCGCATCCACAATAGTACATTTGATGTACACAATATATAAATAAATGTGCTGAATAACAGAAAAAGTAATAGCAATATTATTAAATCAAAACCAAACAGAAGGGCATGTTTTATATATAGGGTAATTTGGAAGGGAATATGGAACCTCACTACATGTTCTAAGTTCAACGGGATACCAAGATCGCTTTTATAATTTATTAAATTGCTTTTCGTGACCTACTCCCATATAATATATTCATTATTAACTGTACATTGTCTATGTATTTTAGATGTGTGAAATATATTTTCCCATGTTATGAAAGCATATTGTGTGAAGTTTTAAATATTATAAATTATATAATTAAAATTCAGTAGTTTTCTCTTAGAATTATATAAAATTTTAACACATAGTCTTACTTTATATAAGCTAATTTGTGTAAAATTATTTTTATCCAATGATACAAATTACAGAAAATGTCTGTGCTGTTACGTAGATCAATACAGTCAAATGTTTCAAATGTACTTCGACTTGTTTTCTAAAGAGAGATAAATATAGAAAAATTACGCGTGTTCAAGGAGGACAAAAGCTAATGACTACGTTAAAAACATGTGACGTTGATGTTGACACTTTATTTTTATAACTTTTTCAAATTGGATCATAAGCTTCAATGTGTTTTCTTTTCTAAGAACCTAGTTAACGAGATATTAATTTTATTATTTTTATGGTTACCTAAAGTTTATTCAAACAATTTGATACCATTTTTTTTAAATATTTTAATTTTAATATACTTATATAGCTATTTGATACTAACAGAACCAATATTGTAGTAGTATTTTGTAATACCTGTAATTCACGATTATACGAGATTGGACAATTATTCTAAATTGCAAACTGTCTCTCATTTAGCATATGACCTATACTAATTTCTATAGTAATATGTAACTTACTTTAATTAGATTTTTAAGACAAACAAAATAAACCAGATTTGTTATAAATGATGGAATACATTCGTGTAATATATTTTATAGAGGCAAATCTTTAATCTTCTATCCCAGGTGTACGCAAAAATTCGCGGATTAACTCTAAAACACCGGTTAGCAGATTCAGCAGAATTGAGAAACTTTGCAATTTCGTTACCGCCAGCAATTATAACTTTCGTTTTTCCAACTTCATTACTTACTGATTTGAATAAAAAATTGAATTTCTTTTTCCTCTTAGCAATTTATTTACTTCGTATTTAATTTAACGTTAATTAAGGCTTTTTTTTATATAGTGGGCAAGGGAGTAAAAGACAACCATCGACTCGTTAAGATACTTGCCCGGAAATTAGTAAACCTTTCCGAAAAAGGTACACAAATAAAAATTCAATAAGACCGGGAATCAAATCCGGTAGCCATGGTGTCATGGCATGTAAACTCAAGACCGCTAGTCCACGAGGTTTTAATGTTGAATTCATTTCTTTAACCTGTTATAATTTTTTTCCTATGTCATTGTAATATTTCATGTAAGTGTTGACTTAAGTGATGTTATTTAGCAATTATGTAGTAAATTTAAACGAATAAATAGATTGCAAATTACAAGGTATACAGATGACCTTATAAAGGTCGCCGGTAGATGCTGGATGCAGGTCGCCTCCGAAAGGTATGCATGGAGATCCAAGAGGAGGGCTATGTCCGGCAGTGGACGTCTTAGGGTTGAAACGATGATGATGATCAAATAGATTGTAAACTCATTCATGAACCTCTCATACATTTATATATTTAATTGACACTTATTAAACATAGCTTTGTTGTTAACAAACAAAAAGTTAATAGAATTTAAATGGACACAAGATACGGTGAAGTTGTTCATTTAATAAATTACTAACACTTGCAGGAAATGGCTCTTAAAGTGCGAGATAAGGGATGGCAAAAACAGATTGCAAGCTTAGAATTTTTAAGTCTAATCCTTGTAAAGTCTATAAATTGTATGATAATGTTTCCTTTAAAAATACTGCCTCAAATTTACACATTGACACTTTGGATATATAAGAACGTACCGTACAAACAAAAGTTTTAAATATCGTTGTCTGTGATTAAACTACAAAAGACGTGTTGAAACATTAATATAGTGTAAATAGGGTAAGCAAAAATTTCAGAAGAACTTTCATTAAGGCGAATAAAAAAATTAGAAGTCCGCCTCAAGTAACATCAAAAAGGACTGAGCTTTCAAAGTTCAAAGATAATTATGTAGACTCACAAGATGGTCCTTGAGCAATATTCTGCAAACTTTTGGTGCAGGTTTAATTTGGTAAGGGGAAGTTTATTTTAGAGCACAATTCTGTCATAACTTCTCTTTAATCTCTTTAAATTTGTTTAAGATTTTAGCGTAGTAGTGTGTTTCTGTATGCGAAAGCCAATCTCTGAACTATTAATATCTATATCGACTTTAATATTATACGAAGTCTTTGAATATATTGAAAATTGTTATTGTAAGTTTTTCCTAATATTGTATTTTTTTTTCAAACATACATTCATACATAATCATTTCGAAACCGTCACGTAGTGAAGTTTACAGAGTGTTCGTGAAGGCACCCAAATCAGAGAAAAATGAAAAATAAAACTTAGTCGGGTTAGCATTTTTTCTGATCATCTTTACAAATATATTTTAAACTAGATCAGACCAATTCTAAGCTCAGGTTTTATTCAAATAATCAATATTTTAATAAGGCTACGAATTAAATTAATCTTAAAGTAAGATTCACATTTATCTAGTGGAACTCATGCACCTTGCCTGGGTAGCTTTAGGATACCTTAGCATTGGTAGTATACAGTTGCTATAAAATGAATTATTTATTTTGTACAGTACACGTATCTTTCCGATATATTATTTTTGTGGCGCGAGGTGAATTCGCAAATATCCCAATTATTCTTTATATTACACAACTTTTTTATAAAACGAAATAATTCAAAGACCATGAATCATGAGTAACAGATTGCTTCAGATAGAAGAAGCCGAATTTAATGAGTTTATATAGTCATAAAGTTAAATGGTTGAGGTATATCGTTAAGGAGTGGAGTCCCTAAGTGTGGAGTGTGAGGCTTACCTCAGGCAGGAAAAGTAATGTTAAATGATTACGTTAGAAATAAAAAACATATAATATTCGTATATAAGGTTTTGGTAGTAAAATCACGTTCCTCAGTTAATGTTGGCTGAAACCTAATCCTTACTCAGTAACTCGTGAAAACGTAAGAAGCTTCTCTAATTTAAAATTTTACATTTCATAGACCACAAAAACATTTTACGTTTGTGAATAGAAATGAAGTAACTTTAATTTAAAATAAAATTAACGACAACGTATTGTCTTCATAGGAAATATTGATAGATATATTTATATTCAATATACATAATAAATACACATTTTGGACAACGGAGCAGGTGGGTCTCCTGTATAGTAAGAGAAAATCGCCGCCCGTGGACAACCGCAACACAGTCTGCGCATTGGTTGTGTTGCCGGCTTTTTACGCCGCTTAAGTGGCATTTTTAAGGGACTGCGATATCCTTACTTACTCTGCGAAACACAGTAGAAGCACCAATTCACGTACAATTACTAATTCACGTTGAGTATTCTGTGAGGTATCATTTCGGAGGAACCGGTACAAGTAGTGCGTCAGCATAAGCTTCAACGTGGATCTCCCACGGGTGAATGCAATGGCCCTTCCATTATTACACCTGAGTATTTTATACAAATTATTACAATTATAATTTATAAATTCTTACTAGTTTCATCCTATTGAAATGGTTTGGACCAGTAACCATTTAATTATTTTCTTGCATGTTATTTTCAATACCTTGAAATCCACAAGTAGGTACTACAAGCCTTCTAGTAGTTTCATATACCATTAACAAACAGGCACTGCCTTATTTTGTAATTTTTTTTTACTTTGTTTTGAAAATTATTTTCAGTTATTATCGATACCATGAATGTATGGTTCTTACAAAATTTCTTAATTCACGTGCTATGCATATAGACGATGCATATGCAACTTAAATAACGAAACACAGATATAAAATTTAATATCCTTCAGTATTTAGGAAGAAAATTATCAAACCTCCATATGAGTCGGTAAGAAATCAATTCAAAAAGCCGGAATCGCTTCTGATCCCCGAACATCGAGTTCGCACCTTACCCTATTTAATGAAAGCGAGGGTCCCTCACGTAACTCATAAAACGGAAATCGTCGATAATGACAATTTGACCTACTGATTGAATTTCCCCGAGGCTTTCTTTTGGTTATCTATGTATGAGTGTCTTATATTAACTCTCAGATTTTGTGAAGTATCATTTATTGTTTTCTAGATATTAGATATCTAAGCAAGAAAACATATGAATAATGTGTAGTTTCGTCGTCCATCAAGTCTTTTGTCTATTTATCGACCGTCTTATTACTCTGTCTATCTTTTGAACACATTTTTCTGGAGTAAATGGATTTTTACAAGGCCTTGTCTTTCATATTGAGATTTTATCAGTATCGGTTTACTACAAACTAATAGAAAGACAACGTTATTTTCACAATATTATGAATATATATATATATTACTTGATACTAAAAACGGAAATTTAATAAAAACTTCAGAAATTTTGGTGACTTAACTATTAAATTGGGTATAATTAATAATATATTACAACATCAAAAAAGTGATGGAAATATAAATAGCTCAATGCCATCGCCGGGTAAGGGTAATTTCTTATTGAAAGAAATTAATTTCAAAGGTTTCGTGAAATTAATTTTCTCAATTAATTAATTAATGCTCTATAATTAATGCATTACTTGAATAATTACTTAATGGTTGATTAGACAGAAATTGATATCACACTGTCATATAATTGCTTTAACAACCGAGCAATGAATTGGCAATAAATAATGAAATATAAGAAATATATTTGAAATGTTTGTTACTGTTATCAATTATAATTTACATTTTAATTATACATATTCGGTTCTAGATTACTAAAACTTTTTACTTTACTTTTCAATTAAAGACTTTTCTTTAAATAATACTTTTATTTAATTATATGTTAACTAGAAAATACCAGATTAAATTACTAATCAAAAATGTTATAGTCTGTTAATATTATGATGAAACAAATAATCCTAATTATTAATGTTTTTGTACTTTTATGTAGATAATAAACTTAAAACATACTGAAACATGAAATTGTTTTAATTGAATGTTTTATTCAAGTAATAATTTATTCAATTAACAGAATTATAGTCTCAAGTTTCTGTAGATTACGCTGTCAATAAAATTCGTCTCATTAGAGTTTTTTATATGAAAAATAATATTGGGAGTGGGAATAGAAAAATGTAGATTTGTTACTAACTTCATATGTATCATACACATTACTATTTTTACATTGACAGCTATTGAATCTTTAAGAGCGTCAAAAATATTAAAGAGTGTCATTTGATTTGTAAAAAAGAGCACAAATTATTTAACAACTTTTTACGATAAAAAAACGTTTTAATTCTACTCCCAAAATAAAATTAAATAACCTATATATTTAAAAGGTAAATATATAATTCAAACAAGTAGTATCATTTGAGTCCTGTTTCTTGTAACTAGATAAGAAAATACAAGTAGTGAAATACAGAATACAGAGCGTAGTTCTCTAGTAAAGCAGTCACATGCTCGATAATAATGGATTACGTGGTCCTTGAGCTGCTGACCCAGACTTTTATGAAATAGAGAGCTTTAAATGCAATCTCCAATATATACCACTGTACAGACAATACATATTACTATACTACACATTTTTTATAGTATAGCGGACAACGGAGCAGGTGGGTCTCCTATATGGTAAGAGAACACTGCCGCCCATGAACAACCG
>DWCF01001948.1:0-26662 GCA_018230265.1 Delias oraia | reverse complement strand
ATAAGATTTCCAACAATTTTTTGTTCAAATAAGGTACACTTTGCAGAAAGCTTATTACAACATTAATCAGTATTTAGTACCAACTGGTATCTTTTAAACAACCAATAGCTTATAAATAAACCAACTATTGTAAATTTAGTTATAAAAAAATGAAACCCTAAGAGTTTCTTATTGGTTCTTCTCGTAGTTATATTTTCCGAAGCAATGCTAGCTTTACTATTGTAAATTAACTTGCAAAAGTACCCCGTATGAGAACTATTTGAATAAATGCTTATTTGAATTTGAAATTTAAGAGTAAATTTTGTTTTTGCGATTTTTCCTTTTGTTATCGCTTATTTTTGAATTAATTATCTAAAATATATATTACTAATATAATTTTTATTTTAAATAAATATTATAATGTGATATTTTTAATTTAAATGAAAATGAAACTTTAATACTAATACTTAAATCGATCTTCACCGTCACTAGATAAACTTGTTATCTTGAACAAAAAGTATGTGAGTTTTGATTTCCGCTAACCTCGAATTAATTTAATACTTTCAGAGTACAGGATTAGAAGAGTACAGTTTGCGAAAAGAGTACAAAATTCATTAAATGAGTCTAAGTATAATTAAAAATATTAAAAAAACTTTTAGATTAGGATTTCTAGTCTATAAGTATTATATTGATTATGTTAGCACGATATATAAGACAGAAGAAGAAGAAGAAGAAGAAAATTGTATTTTATTTTCTTTTTCAGATGCACTTACGCCACCAATAAATTACTATAGGGATTCATTCGCATATGACGTAGAATTGCAGCGGCATGATGAAGATGTCCCATTCCTGTTTGCCCATGGGCAAAATGATCGTTACTTAGGGAATAAAATTAGAGAAAATATGAAACTTATTTACAAGACAATTGAAATAGCTGTTGTTGAAAAAGTTGGACACTTTATGCAGCAAGAAGATCCAGAAATAGTAAATAATTTTATTAGAAGCTTCCTGCAAAAGCAAAATCTGTAAGATGTTTGCTTGTTATTCAATATCTCGTTTTCTTTTTAATTTTTCTTCTATGTACAAATTTAGTTTTTAATAATTATTGTTATACCTAAATGCTTTATTTCATAAGTTTGTTTACACACAAACAAAATAGCATTTTATCTTATGGAAATAACTACTGAATAAAGTGACAATATTGTTTCCTTAATTTCCTATTCAATACAATACATTTATTTACAAAAGATTTGTTATTTATTTATTTTATTAAATAATTACTGAAGATAAGTGGGCTTATTAAAATATTTTAGAGAAAAATCTATTAAAGTAAGATGACAAATATTGTTTCATGAGTAAAAAAGTATAATTAAGTTGAAGAATAAACAATGCAAGACAACCATAGCAACGCACCAGAAATATATAAAGAATAAATATAAATATACAGGAAGCGAACTAATACTGTAAGTGCTTCTGTAACAAGCAACTTGAATCAAAACTAATATAATTTATTGGAAAAAAATAGCTTACAAAACAATTTTTATAAGAATTTTGTCCTTAAATCAATGTTAGTAAGATCTCCGCATTAAAGCTTTTAGCATGGAATTGAAAATATGCGTTGCAAAAAATAAGTTCCGAAAGTAATTCGCATGTAGATATAAATTATCTTTCAACAAGATCTTATTTAATTAGTTTCACATTAGGCATTCTATTCTAGATTCTAGAATTGAAACTATTTCTTAAAAGAGCTAAAGTCTATGGCTAGATCCACAGAAAATCTATTGTCAAATTCTTTAGTACAACATCAAATTTTTTATTCTATTTTTAACCTATAATCCAACAAATTAAAGAATATAAATCTTAATACATATTCTATACGTCTATACCTACTAGGCTAAAACTTAAAATTATGGACTGTAAGTTTAATATAACTATAGAAGATTGATGATGTGATGGACGTCGTTGATCAGTGCTTACTATAATTTGTGAATTCTTATGACAATTCAGTTCTGTAAAATTAAAATTAACATTTTAGGGATTTTAGTTTCTGAATCTATTAATATATCGTACTATTATAAGGAAGAAAAGCTTTTGAAAAAACGTAAAGCAAGTGGATTAAAGATATTTTCAGTTGTTTATTAAATTTTAATAATATCTCTATTAGGACATGGAAACACCTCAGAGAAATGTTTCGACAGTCGACACAGAATACGAAAGCAATTCACCAATCACCATATTCCTTTCTCTACGTATATATATTTTTAAATTTCAAGGTCATGTCACACAATAAACCCATCTATGAGAATGACAAGGTATTGATTCTTTTTCTCTTTTTATCGCAATAAATTCTAATCGTGGCATCTCATTGTAAATGTCTATTCATTTTTCATCTTTACTAGCGAGATCTAATGGCTGCCGAAGCCTACCCATAAAACAGCTGATGTGCGTCCTTTGGTCTAGACATATAAAATTGTTGTGCGTTCTAATTCTTTGTGTACTATTTTGTTGAATTAGATGATCCAGTTTTTGTGTTTATATTGTATGCGACGTACAGGGTTAGTAGATTTTTACTTACCAATGCAATTTTAGCCTCGACAATGAACGTGAATACAAGATTGTTGGACTTTTCAGATGTCACTGACCATACAACAAATAATTTTGGACGCAAAAAGACTTGCTGGTCGGCTTAAGGAGCGAGAAACTGAAACGGATGCTTTATTAACTGAAACTCAAACAGCATATAGACAAATAAGCACCATGAAACAGGTGGGAATCGCGATTTTTACCTTTTAATGACAATAGAATATATTGATGTTGACTGTTGTTTATATATATATATAACCAAAAGGTATATATATACTCATGAGAAACTCATGAAAAAAAAATTGTTTAGAAAAATATTTAAAACATGTTTTTATTATAGTACAAAGAAGAAGTGGATACACTTAATGAGGCATCCAGAGAGCGACCTAGAGGTGAATTGATTGCGAGTATGGAGAGAGAATCCCGATTAATGAGAGATGTTCAAAGAGAGAATGGTGAACTCAGAGCAGCACTCGAAGATCACAGAAGAGCTCTTGAGTTAATCATGTCGAAATATAGACAACACACTGAAAAGAGAATATGGGAGTCTCGAATAGATTTTACATCAGCCATCAATGAAAAACAGCAAGAGGTTGGCATAAATTTCTAAACTAATCTATTGTTGTTCAATAAATATCTGAACTGATATTTCTATCATTAAGTAGGTAAAATTAATGCATGAGTTTTTATAGTTAATTCGCCAACAAGCTGAGAGAATCAATGAGATGACTAGCATCATGTATAAAGCAGTAAACTTAGATGCTCATGGTGATACCAGAAGAGAAGAAGAGTTATACCAAAGGCTTATTACAGAGAATAAGGTCAGTGTCAATATGTTTAATACACCACATTATTAATTCCTAGGGTTATTTTTTTTTCCTGTACACATGTAGTTATTAAATTTTTAATAGATGTTTTTACCTAAACCATGATAACAATATTTTCCATATAGTTTCAATGTATTTTATAAATTCTTTTAAATTATAATTAATATGTATGTATTATTTTAGCTATATAAATATACTTTAAATTTTTTTAGTATAGTACTATTGCTTAATTACTTTTTTTAAATTTAAATTTACTTACTACAAATTCCTTAAATTAAATCAAAACTATATATTGATTAATCCCTTGAATTTATAATGGGAGATGTTTGTACTAACCCCATGTGCTAGGCAATAAACCCAACCCATAAATGAGACAAATGCTCAAGTTATGGGTGAAATATTATACAATAATAAACAATTTTCAGGGTCTACGGGAGATGCTTGATATATCTCGGCGATGTGGTTCAGACAAGGCATATCCTCCTCCCACGGAGGACAAAGATGTTCAGACAGATGGGCCACCGCAGACAAGTGCGTGACGGCCAGCAAAGGATCTGTGTCGCCTCTAAATTAACTTTGCACCTCTCCATACAGTATCTTGTGACATGAACTCTCAATGAGTATTCAATTTTCCATGCTCAGATAAATCTCTAAAACCATGATTTAGACATGACAAGTTTGACCAGAACTGCTAAATAATACAAATATTTCTTGTATAATAATTACATTACAATTACATATTTGCGATGTTTTTTTTGCATATGAGTAGAAGTATATTTTACAAACCATTGTAATAGGAAATTGAGTAATGTATGAAAGCCTTCATTGTTTACTTGAACAATTCCAAAAAAAATCTTGTTGATAAATTTTAAAAAAGTTTTATTGTTGAGACATCCTTAGAAAAACTTTTGGCTTTGTTATACTTTAAATTATTAGAATGACATTATTTTCAAATTCAAACAGTTTACTTATTTAAGATATTTTATTTCACATTTGTAATGTTTTTAACATCTTCAGTATTGGTAAAGCATAAATTTTGTATATGAAAGTAGTAGCTTGCTATTTTGTATGTGACTTTGATTATTATAATTTTTTCAAGATTTTGGATTAACATTTACAACTCAAAAATTTGGTTTTGTATAGTAGCTTGTCTTGACATGTTATGATTATGTAATTCTTACAGCATTACTGTGATCTTTAGAATCTATTAAATCATAATAAAACTGAAGTCTGTTCCAATATGTCTTTGACCACCAAGACTTATATGGTATTTTCTTCTTATCATATATAGCTTTAATTATAACAATCTTCTGTTGTATCTGAATAGCTCTTCACTTATTGTATGGCTTATAATATTGTTATAATTAAAGTTATTGGATAAAGCTTAAGCAGAAAAATGATAATTTGGATGTCATTGTAATCAATTTTATAAAAATTTTAATATTTTTCATGTAAGTGAAACACTGACGATGCAAGTTATTCAAATATATTTAGTAAAATAACATGTACTAGTTGTAATGTGCTACATTAGACAATATGATACTTATATTGTAATATTATATTGCAAAAACTAACCAACTTTTTTCTTCTGTTCGGTAGATATTTAATATAGTATATTCCTATTGTAGATGGTTATAAACATAGTCATAACATTATATAAGAGTTAAGGACTAGTTTTTTAGCCGCATTAGCCGTGCTGGTTCGACATTCAAGTTAAACAGAGGCACAGGGAAAGAAATATATCTATTGTTGTTTATAAAAACCAATCAAATTGTCACTTATAGAAAAGTTAGATTTATATGCAGCACAATTTAAGATAGCCATTATATTTTTTTTATTAAGTACCTAAATAGATTACCTGAATGTGGAAACAATGTGGGCTCAACAATTGAAAGTTATAATCTCCTGATCTCGTAAATACACCAAACAAATATGCTTATATAATCTGACTAATGGAATGGTACATGTCTGTAATGGTGTAACCAGAATGTAGTATTTTAATACTGTATTTAGGTGTGCCAATCTGGTGTTAATTGATAATTATTCTATTTGCCAGGTTTATTCCTGTAATAATATTGTTTGGTTTTTACTGTCTAAAATAGGTTGAAAACTAATTTTAATATTAGTTCTGACACAAATAATATAACAATGTTTTTTATTACACCTTAGATCCATATTAGCTAATGATATAATTTATTTAATTTATACCGACCAGTTATGAAATTTAATCCCTTATTACATACTTATTTTTTAGGATTAAAACGTTTTACTAAAGTATTGTAAGGTTATATATTATACATAAATTAACTCGTAATGAAACACTTGATGCGATATTTTTTCATAATAAAGCTTTGGATGTTAGTTGCTTAGAATTAGTTGTTAAAGTAGTCTCTTCATAGTTGGTATAATGTGCTAGAGAAAGAAGCAATACAACTTGGGACTGCATAATGTTTTACTAAGTCAAACTTGCTCGAACAGCCGTCCTCACTAGAAGTCGGTACTTTCATATACATAAGTTATATAACATTGTATAGTAGTTTTTATGTGAAACAAATTTTGACCTTTGTACAAAATTGTTTGTGTCCTAAATCCAGCAGGCTTGACAAAAGTGACCCTAACATGTAACCATGACATTGTTTAATATTAGTATGGGGCAGAACTCCAACTTGTCTCTGGAATGTTTCATTTTCATAGTTTATACATGAAGATTTAAAATTTATATAATGATTTTCAATGTTCGCATTTGAAAACGTTGAGTGTATTCGTAAAAGTTATTATATTAAGACTGGTAAATAATACAAGACAGAAATTGGATATATTCTGGTTAGTTTCATAAAATAGTATTATTTATTTGGTAATATTGTTTATTCTAGCTTTGGTTCTCAATTAAAAATTTGTATCTTAATTGTATCTATTAATATCTTCTGGAAAATAAAGAGATGTCTTAAAGGAGTCTTATTACTTATAAACAATTTCTACATTTTGTTTTAATAATAAAAATTCTTATTTAAAGGTGAATATTTTTATAATTTTATCAACCAACACACATTTCATTCATTTATAATGTCGTAAAACTTTTTATTATGAATCATACTCTTGTTTGTGTGTACTCTGTTGGGAATTTGAAGGAATGTTGACCAATGGCTTGAATGTTGGGTAACAGGCCAGCATTTGGGATAATATTCCATGATAATGTTAATGTGACATTGTTGTGACCCCTGAAAATATATAAATTAGACATTAAAAATAATGATTATACATTAGAGATGTATCTATATCTATATGTATCTATATATATCTCATATTGGCCTCATAAACCAGATAATTTTGAGAAATAGTAAGTAAATGTCGTAATTTTGAATTTAATTTATTTACCAAAGAAATGATACTACAGACAAAACCATTTATGATTACATTGATATAATGATCAAAATCAATAGCCCTGGCTGAATGCTATATGAAAAATATAAGCTTTTTATGACATACTTGTTCAAACAACTTTATCAAAGCTAAAATAGTATTTGCAAGCAAGTATGTGGCAAAAATTATAGATTTTATAAATTTAGAAAACTTTGTTTACTGCTTTAATATCTAATATATAAAAAACCTCTTGTTTTTATGAAATTTTGTTGACATATTGAGTAGGTATGAGAATCGGCTACTATCTATTTTTTATACCCCTGAGTGAGAAGGGTTGACCACCTCTAACATTTAGTTGTTGGACAATTTTTTAAAATAATTTGGCATTAAAAAATACAGATAACTTATTACTCAACATAAATATGGTGTATAAATGTAATGAATAATCACGTAGTGTGCCCTTTATAAAGTATTATTTGGACTTAAATAAAAATCACTAGATTAAACAATTATTGGTTTTTATAACCTTTTGATGTTTTTTTAAATGGGTATATTAATGAAATTTATTTAGTGGTGAACTGGATAGTGCATGAAACTTTCATTATGCTTTCTAGGGTTATTTTAATGGGATTTAATACTATGTTCATATCATTCACAACACTTTCAAAATTACTTACTTTAAACCATTTCCATCATCCCAGAAATAGTATTTAATGTTCATATTCTTAAAGTCTAATAAAGCATTCTCTCCTCTTAAGATAATTTTGTCCCATAGCACAACCTGGTTCAATTCATTTGATGGTGTAATATATTCTGCAGTTAGGTATAAGAACAATTGCTTGACATTCCAATTGAAAAGATTAGAAAGGTCTGTCTTCAGATCAAATGTTAAGTAACCTAAATCATTTTTCTCCCTCGATGCTCCGTAGTCTGGTACATTTTTTCTGTAAAGTTTATTAACATCATAAAGCATTTCAGTGTAAGCAGGCAGTATAAGTGGATACTTTAAAAATTGTCAAGTTAAAAGCGAATTAGGACAACAAAGGACTTATTTTAATTTTTATTTTTTTGTACTTACACGACTACTTTAACGGTATTCATCTGAGCAGCAGTTCTATAGTCCACCGTCAAAGTGGAGAGAAAACATAAAAAAGTTAAACATGCTAGGACACTTAAAGTATACGTAAGAATTGCATTACCCCTCGTTAGAACAGAGTACATATTTATGTTTTATATATACAATTACTTTATTTAAAAAATTGTATTTTTGTTATTCTATTCAAAATGTAATTATGCATTAAGTTAGACACGACTTCGCTAGCTTAGCTGACGTTGTCTCTATTTGATGTTGGGTAATGACAATTAACATCAACATTTGTTAGGGACACGTCACTTATTCGTAAAACAGATTATACGACAACGAATATTCTTTACACAACACAGACTTGTAGTAGAATATAGATTTGAATTTAATTTTGTATATATCGGCGCAACAAGTAATTATAATAAATCACGTTGTGAAACAATAGCAACAATGATTAAACCGCAGCTGCGTGAAATCTGCACTTACAACGATGACTATAAGTACGCCTCCTTAGTCGACTACAAGTCAGTACGGAGACCCAGGGACGGATAAAACGGTCTGGATGATCCTATTACCATACTTAACAGCAAGCTGATAGTCTCCCGACATTAATTCAGATGGTAGCCTCCGCCGTATACCAAGGCGAGGACCTACCTAAGTCGCCAGACTCACCCCGGTGAGCTTCCGACCGGCTGCTCAAGCGGCCTATGACCCCACGACGGCCCAAAGCTGAGGTTCGTGTCTCGCGAGATGTCTTTGCGCTAGTTGAGGCTAAAAATAAAGTTCACGACGAGCTATAAAAGTTTTCCTTTAAATATGAGTTGCTATCAAGAAAACAATAATTGTAATGTCAGCTATGCTGACGTCAAACCCATCACGACTGAGACCCCGTGTCGTTATATAGAAAACCAAACTTATAAACATTTAATTAGTTACATATTTTAATAATTTAAATATTAGAATTTCCTCAAATACTGGATATTTTCTTGAAAAAATATGCTATAGTAATAAACCAATTAATCACAGATTCCGGACCAAGATCTGTTTGCGATTATAGACGGTGTGTTGTTAATAACAGGACAAGGATTCGCGCGAGGTGGCCCTTGGTTTGAGCTCGATCACAACAATCTCATCGTAACTTTGTATGTTCGTACTGCCTTTTGTAAATTACCACAATTTTATAAGTACAGTAGAAAGTAGTAAAATATTATAACTTATGCAGTATAAAGTTAAAAACTGCATTGCACACTGAGAAAGCAGTAGTGCTAATTTGATGGTGTACAGTATAATGTTCAAAGAGATATTTAATCTGTAGTAAACATAGTAAATAGTTTCGTAGAAAAAGGTTTCCTCCTAATGAAAATTGTAAATCATGTTTATAAAATCAAAGGATCTAAAAATTTACACTATTATTTTTTAATTATTATATTACATTAATGAAAATTATTTAAAACAAACAATTAATCACAGTAAAAATGGTTTGGTTAACCAATAAGCAATTTAAATGGCCTTTTCTAGTAATTAATATTGCTAACTACGCCAATACTATTGTAAAATTTACTATTTATCATATTGTAGACAAAAATAAATAAAATACGACTACAATTTACTTTAAAATATTTTTGATAGAGTTATAGCAATAAGGCCCAGAAATAAAGTAACAAACATCGAAGGTATTAGACCGTAACCATTGTTGCAGGGCATACCACCTTGAATGCTGTTGCATAAGCAGACTTTTTTACGATAACTTCCAGACGTCTCTTCATAGCATCCATTCCTTATTACTGTATTATTACTGTCCACTGCTCTAGTACACATGTAGGTTGAATTTTCAGCTGAAAAATTTACCTTATTATATTATATTTATCTCTTTCTTAAATATTTAATAGAACACCAGCATGAAAAACTACAGTTTCGCTGACTGAATAAAAATACTGAATTCCGCAGGCCTACCGAGTGAAGCTTAGCCGCAAGCGACCTAAAAACCCGATAGCACTACCAAAGCGTTAATTGTGGCGTTGTTGTTGATCTTTTACCTTCAGGGGATCCTTATTTCATCAATCATATTTTTTATAGTATAGCGGACAACGGAGCAGGTGAGTCTGCTATATGGTAAGAGAACACCGCCGTGAAAACAATTATTTTTTGACTACACGTGTTATATCTTATAATGAATAAAAACGTATACTGACCGTGTCCATCGAAGTAATATGTAAACTGAGCACAAACATCGTTTCGTGCGAGTATACAGGTCGTGGTGTTAAAATGGTTTCTCCAGATGTATTCAATATCAGGCCATGTGCCATCATCTGAAATTTAAGCATACTACTATGAAACCAAAGAGCCATGCTGTAGCAAACTGATGCAATTATTATGTCGTCTGAAATCCGGAGGATCACAGATACAAGAATATTTGTGCTGTGTTTCAGTTAGCGAAGATACAAAATTTCATCAGTTTCGATGTTTGTATCCATAAAAGAGCGTTTTTAAAGCATTTTGTGCAGCGCACTACTCTGTGAACCTGCAGGGGTATTTCGAAAGCAATACAATTTGGATACCTTAAAAAAGGCCGGCAACGCATCTGCGGCCTTGTTCGGAGACCGCTTATCCGAGGTGAGCCTCCTGCTCATTTACCTCCCGATTTTCATAAAATACCGTTGAGTCACCAAGATATACCGCTTAATCGGCGTAATAAGACAAAAAGAGTTTGGTGAGTGGAACACTGATCTTCGAAGCTCTCGCCGTCGGTCCCTCATGTCTAAGGATCGTGGTCAGTACCAGGGTTACTTTCGAAGCACATATTACACATCTCTGCGCAATTCATGATCTTTAAAACAAATACTTCCAATGCCTTTTTGTGTTGTTGTATCTATTTACAGCAATTGTTGACGTCAAAAAAATTTACTTAAAATTAAGTTTACACCGTTTTCAAAGCGCCTAGTGCAGAAGAAACGGCAACAAACTGTTCCGCACCAATTTTTTCTGTTTTCTCCAATAAAGAATTTTTGGTAAATATTGACACAATATTCAGAGCCTCGTAGCTAAGTGGTTTAATAAACCTAACACAAAGCAAGAGGGATGGGGTTCAAATCCCGGTCCGGATAATTATAAATTTAGTTAATAATTTATTCGGTTCCTGGAGGAGCGAGTGTCTTAATACTGTCACATCTGTGGGAGAGACATGTTGAATGTTGACGCACTGATTGAATGAATTAATATTAAAATAATAGTTAAATGAATCAACATTAAGAAAACAATAATCAGCTATGACACCCATCCAAAACACTTCTGAGGGCCCCGCGCCATTAAGTATATATTATACACACAAGCCAACCTGAAACTACAAGCGGTTGAAAGCATGGTACCCCATCTGCTAGTTGCGTGGCCTCATTGCATGTGGCATTCAGGAAGACGCTCTGGTTGTCATATTTTGGACCGAGCCACGTGAACTGGAAGCACCTGGCCTCATTGGGGTCAACCACAGCAATCACACCAACGTCTGTTATATGAAAATGTATTTTTAATACGCGGACGTAGTCGGAAAAAATGATGACTGAGCTTTTTACTTGTTTTTTTTTCAGTATATTCCGCATTCTTGAAGGTTTTAAATGACGTTCTTAACTGATTATGGATTGGTTCTAGATTTATTTGATAGGTGTAATTACGCCTATGAAAATGGCTAAGATCAGATCTTTTAGTACCTAAAGTGTTTCCCAAGTTCTTGTCCGCCTGGACAAGAACTTGGGAACTTGGTCCCCGGGGAGTCTTCGAGTATATTGCATGTAATCAGACTTATTTTTGCTGTTTTTTATTAAGGGATCCGTGAAAACTGAACTTGAATTCCTAGGGTTGAAATAGGTTGGGATCGCTATTTTAGTATAGTCTCTTAGTGTTGCCTCGTTTGTGCAACAGCAATGCACGTTAGCAGAAGGGTGACAGAATTATTAAATCGTACAAGTAAGTGCTTTTAAAAGAACTCTCTCTAATGTAAAAATCTGATCTTGCAATGAAATAGAACGCTCTAGTTATGCGAACATAAAATAATAGATAATTATCAAGACTGGTTACTTACATAAAAAGATTGTTAAATATATCCCTTCAGTATTCCACATTTTCACAAATCAAATTGGCATTTGTTTTCAAGTCATTGTACACTGACACACAGCTAAACACTTACAAATGATAACTTATCATTAAATTACGCTGTTATTAAAATTTTCAGTTTAATATCTTTTATCGTTGCCGATAGAAAATACAGATTGCAGCGCAAGCGATAATTCCAATTATTCTTGTTAAGATCAATTGCTATAATAAAAAAATTGGACTTTAATAGGTCCATTTATTAATATTGCCATTTAGAACGGATGAAATGATTTGGCGGCATTGGTGGCGTAGCTTATAACCAGGAGCAGGACAAAGGTAATGTGTTTAGTGTATCTGTCTATCCTGGTTTTAAGCTAACTGGTTAACAATTTCAAGACAAATCAGTTGAACCGTTTCTTGTAATTAACACGACTTTCTTTTATATATAGCGGGTTGCGGGTTGTTAATGTAACAGCCATGAAATATAGGTATTTGTGCAATATTCATTCAAAGCTAATTATAAACACATTTTATGTTTTGTCATTATTTTATAAGAATGCATATTTAACACAGAAAGATTATGGCTTGTATAATCTTTGGGAGCATAATAGTTTTAAAATTGTATCATGAAGCTCGAGGTATCCGGTTCGAATCCCGGAATAATAGGCTATGAAACCAACCAATAGTACTTTTGGTAAAGTATTTTCGTTATATTTGTCTCTAACTAACTAGAAATACTTTTATACTCAATACATGGTAATAATTCATTAATTTTCTTTACATATTTTATATATACTTAAAAATTAATGTAAGTAATAAATTAAAATATCATATTTAATGTAGATTTTGATAATTAATATACCATACTATAGACCTCATCTATATAAATAACAATTAATATGTAAATGTTTTGATTAGGGCACAACTTGATAGCAGTTGGTTTCTTTTTAAATATTTCTTACAATGAAAAATCACGTAAAAACTTGTTGCCTATAAAAGCCATACAGTAAATTAATACAATAAATTTGCACAGAATGAAGTTTGTTGATCATAAATAAATAGTTCTCCAATAAAACTTTTAATAATGATAAGAATACATGCTTACTTTGCAGCACAAGTTAAAAACCAATAAAATCTACAACCAACCAATAATATACTTTAATAAATTATTAGTGGTTCAATATTTTTAAATCATCAAAAGATGTTTTTTCCTTCAATATTCCTGTTCTTCATTCAGCTAATATCTCCAATGCCTTGGGTTGTAATTAATACATTGTGTATAGGTAAATTTATTTAAAGCAAATGGTCTTAAAATATAGTTACAAAATTCATACAATCTAAATCTTAACGAATTATATACAAAAATAAAAAAGTATAAATAGAGTATTTACAAAAAATTACAAGAGTTCGGAGTATTTATATTTTTACAAAATATATTCTTGGTAATTAAATCTAAGAATAGAAAATATTACAAACACAACTAAATAATTGTTCTTATCTCTGTGTTTTGAGTGCAATAAAGGTTTCAGTTCATTTTTATTCTTTAAACACACATACACTAAACACTTGTTAGGGAAGGCTAGCTAACCAACGTAGGGAAAAGGTGCGAATGGAGCCGGGAAATATCCTGGAAAACCAGGTGCAGCGCTAGGTTGAATGGGAACAGATGAAGTAACGTAAGATGTTACCATTGTAGGCACAACGGCAGTTGAGAATAAAGTTGTGTACACTGTCTTAGCTCCGAACGTTAGCTTCAGGACTTGGCTATTTGTGGCTGTCACCTCTGTGTTCACCACCACTGGTGTTGAGGTAACTGTGAACTGTTGTGGGAAGAGCGGGTTCAATGGGTTCAATGGCAGAGCGGGTAGACTGCTAGTTCCCACTTCGAATTCAGTCTTCGTTACTGTTGCAACAGGTCGCGATATGGTGCTATGTATTGTGTTCTTACCATCAAAGATTGGTATGACGTGGGATTCGTATATCGTTTCGTATTTGAGAATTGGTTTAGACGTTGTTACTACGTTAGGTATTTGGGCAGCAGCGGCTGGGTTAAGAAGACGCAGCAAGGCCAGCTGTTGAGCCTGCTCTGGGGACAGTGCGGGCGTTGATGGTAGAGGTGGTTCTGTCACTTGGTTGTTTTTGTTTTGTCCATGTGCTTTCTTTAGTCTCAAATGGTTATCTCGGTATTTATCAATTTCAGTTAAATCGAATTCGGATCCAATGTTGGCGAGATCGAGGTCCGGTGGGAACACACGTCGTGGTACGCCATCTTCGTCCTCATTGCTGTCACCGAAGTCTAATTCTAAATGTAGTTCGGAGCCAGCTTCGTCAAGTCTGCTGTTAAATTCTTTGAGGGTCTTGCTCGGAATGAACTGGAAGAAGTCCATCGGTGGCAATGTTTTTGTCGCTGTCACTAAGCGGGTAATTTGGTACGTTTGAATGAAAGTAAGACTGCTCGTAATATTACCATCTCTGACGATTGGTAATATATGAGTTTTTAGCATATTCTGCGTGGTGCTAAATGTTTCTGTTACCGTTTCTAACGGTGGAGTTTCAACATCAGACGACAGAGTGATGGCCGGCAAGGTGGCTATGCTCGAATCCAAGAGGTAATGGTCCTTTCCATAAGGTGACGCTGTCGCTAATATGTTTTCTGTCAACGGTTCGTTGAGAGAATTTTGCGGGTTGTATGATAATGTTGGCTCAATTCGCTTTTCTATCGTCGAAGTTACAGTAATAATGCGTGTATTTTTAACGCGTCCTACCTGTAAATTATAGAGTAAACCTTAGGACGACTATGAATAATAGCAAATGTAATAACAAATTAAGGTAATGTACAAACCTGGAATGTGTATGGAGACTTTAGAGTAGCGATTTCGTAATATACATCTTTAAAATCTGCCGGTGTAGAAATTTCTACTTTAATAGTTTCAACAGGTGGCGGTTTTTCTATAGAGTTATCATCAGAATCGTTATCCACAAGAGTTCCAGGACCAGATTGAGATCCTGATAACTCTAGGTCATTATCAGATCGTGCGAGAGGTGTTACATCGTTTGTTTGCACATCGTCGAACAAAGGATTTGTATTAGGAGTAGTTTGCTCATCGTCTACACTCAATTTACGTATTGGCACTTTAGGTTTAGGACTCGTTTTGTATAGCCAACGTCCTGTTCCCGGTGTGCGATTCAATTTGAATTTGTAAACACTCGTGGAGGCAGGTGGTGCGTTTTGCTCAACAGATGAAGGCTGTACTCGCGGCTTGAAGCCACGTCGCAATTGACTGTCGTTATTATTCGGAGCAGCAGTAGTTTTGTGTCCCGAATTACGATTGCTCTTTCGTCTGTTCGAGAACGATGGTGCTGCTGATGACTCACTGAAAACAGAGACGGTTGCCAGTTGAGGAGTATTTGATGGTCGGCCAAATCGTGTACTGAAAATAAAATAGTCGTGTGAGGGTGCAGTGTGCGCTTAAAACTAATATCTACAAAGGTGTGCTACAAGTGAAAAAAAGCCATACAAATATTATACCTTAACGATCTTTGCCCATTTGATGAATTTCTGTTTTTAAACTTTTTTGGTTGGTTAATTGGTTCCGAGCTATCATTTTCAGTATTATGTGGTCTATGCCTATTCTTAAACGAGTTCCCATTGTTGGCTTGTCTTCTACCAGACTTAACATAAGTATCTTCATCACTTATCGATGGTGTGGGTTCTAGATTGTGTCTGTGACCTTTTGCAATCGCAGGCGCTGCCGTTTTTAGTATTCTATGAGTAGGACTTGGTGAGATTTTACCTTTATGACCTGGTTGTATTATTTTAGAATTACTATTTAATACTTGTGCATACTTTCCAGATATATATGTTCCGATAACGCTTGTTTCATGAACTGTTGTGAGTCCATCTTTTACGATTGTTCCTCCTAGTGTGGTAACAAGTCCAAGTGGGTGCTCTTCGTCATCAGGAGGAGGGGTCGGTGGGTGGACTCGTGTTTTATGTCCTTTTGATTTTTGACCATGGGGCTTAGATGGACGGAGATTTATTACTTTATAAGTTTCTTCAACAAATTCTGACGGCTGTCTTGATAGATAATCATATTCAGGTTCCCCAATATTATTGTTTGTAACCAAAATTGCCGGCACTTCATCATTTTGACTTGATTTTATTTGTACAACTCTATTTACCTTTGAGGTTGTGACAACTGACGGAGCTATGTTTTGTTTCGTATCAATCTTACTGCTTATCACATTTGTGACACTTTTCACTGTTTGATTTTTCTTCGTTTCCTTTTTATTTGTTTGAGACGGCTTTGCTTTAGACGATGCCGGTTTGGCGGCATTATTTTCAACGATTTTTGATGGGCCTGCATAAACCTCAACTTTTGTTATTATTTGCTTTTGTTCTTTGATAACAGGTTTCAGAACGTTAGCTGGTTTAGCTTTTTCTTCTGCTTTCGGTGGAGATGAGACGACAGAAACAGAACTCGATGCAATAATGGGAGATGATGCTTTATTTGCCTTTTCTTTGTTCGCAGTTTTGCTTGGTTTGATGGCCTCTGGTTTTATACTCGTAATTGGTGGCGGTTTCGTCTCTATGACATTTTCTTGTACCGGCTTCTCAGTTATAGGTTCTGTAATACACATTAGGTATATAAGTTTAGATAGATAACTTTAACTTAAAAATACGTGGGAGGGCCTCGCTAAATCTATGGTAATTGAGCCGGCTCGTTCGGAGTGATAACGTGGGCTCAGAGAATGTTAGCGAAAAACATTTCACTGACGAATGAGGTTACTGTAGGCCTAGATTTGTTATACCGCTTAAGCGGTGTAAAACGCCGGTAACACAACCAAAGCGCAGATTATTGCAAGGATATCCACGGACGACGATGTTCTCATACCATCACGGAGGCGCACCTGCTCCGTTTTCCATTACATTTACAATTACCTGGAGGAGGAGCAGAATTGGGTGAAAATACCATAACAGTATTTCCTATGGTTGTTGTGAAGTCGAGAAAACCATACACGGTCTGAGTAAGGAAGTTGGCTGGGTTCGCTGATGTGACACCACCTGAAATATGTGAAATTGTTGATGAAAAATCACTGTGATTCATGAGAGAGCTACGATGAGGCATAGGCTAACGCAATTTTTAGACCAAATCGGCCGAAGTGGTACCACAGGCTCATAGAATACCAGCATGAAACAATAATTGTACAATGTTTCACTGGGTGAGTGAGGATATCGGAGCAAGCCCGGTTTGTGACACCCTTATTCATGGGCGGCGGTGATCTCTCACCACAGAGGAGTATCATCTACTCCGTTGCTCGCTATACCATAAAACACACACACACATACTATCAAATTTTATCAAAATCCATGGTATTAGGCCTTAGAATAATGTATCCCTTGATAAAGCTAAGATGATTAAGCTAATCAGAACATATAAGAAGAACATTTGTTAAAGTTGAACAGCGATAAAAACTCACTGAATTGTTACTTCAATATCATTGGATGTTAAATGGTGTATATTATAAGCATCGTGGGCCTAAAAAGGGATTGGATACAAACAAAGCCATTCAAGACATGCGTATCTTTGAATTAATGACGTGTAATGTCGTTAACCTAAAGAATATCTTCAGAGATTTTTTGTTTGTTCATGTTTTTTGGAATTTTAGATACAGAGAAATCTCCTTCATTAAAAAATATGTTAAAGACGAGAAACAAGACTGACAATAAATCCCAAAACTTCACTTTTTCTACAACTTTTTTTACATTTTTTTATGCCTTTACTTTGAAAAATAAATTCATGCAACATTTTACAATTGACCCTATCTTTTAAATTAGTACTATAATAATATATATGGTTAAACAATGTTTACTGTGATAGTATTACGGATTACATCGCTAACTAAATTTAAATTTACAGATGTTTTAATTTTTGTTTCTATATTACTTAATAAGCACACTGTAATTGTAGGTTCTTATCTATTACATTGAATTTATTATAATAAAAAAAATTAAAAGTTTTGGAAACCCTCTGAGTTAGTAAGATAAACACTGTCCAGGTAAACAAGTTATACCTGAAATGCGGAAACGTAAAATTGCCGGATCATCTGTGTCAACCATTGAACTCTCGCTCTGCGAATGAAATTCAGAAGCGTTCCTCTATATTCCTTTTACTTCCGAGCAATTTGCTAGCAAGTGGCCTGAGATAGTCCATACCCTGATAAGGATTGGGGACTACGTAATCTATGTTTTCAATTACTTTGCTCAATACACTTCTAACCGACATAAAAAAACGAAAATGAGGTTAGTAATACGTTATTTCTTAGGATTGTAAACACTTTTTATTGTATAAAGTGCATTGGTTATGTTGCCGGCTTTTATACGCTACTAAAGGGCATTTTAAAGGGCCTCCGATATCGTCACTCCTTCAGCGAAAGACTCCTCTATGGTAAGAGAATATCGCCGTCCTTGTATAACCGCGCCACAATCCGTGCTTTAATTGTATTGCAGGCTTTTTACTCACCTTTAGCAGTATAATTTTGATTGCTTCAGACATCTTCACTCATACGAATGTGTAACTTTTTAGAATTTAACAATGGGTTGTCAAATATTTAATATGGATGTGTTGAGAAATGTCTGTTTTTTATTTAATACTGTATTAGAATGAAATAAATTGTTTCAGAAAGCATAATTTAAAAATTGTACACGACTTTATAAATATACGTAGACGATACGAACTTTGCCGACATCTGTGGTTACAAACACGAATTTGTCTTGTTATTTTTGCATCTTAATTAATAGTTTAATTTTCATAAATTATTTTTTATCTTTCAAATACTTGCACTATTTGTGTAGGCTAACTATGAAAATTAAATCATATCATAATTAACGTCTCATTATAATTTTGCGTAAACAACTGAATTACGCAAAACACACAGGATTGTGAAATTTTCGCTTCGGTAATGAGTCCTCTGATTTAAGGTTAGATATATGAATGTTTGTTTGTTGGATTTTAATGAATGTTCAACCTTTAGGCTTTTGAGTCAGGGACGAGAATTTGAAGATAAGATAATACGCCATTCTAAAAGACTAAAATTCAAATTAGCATCATCATTTTACCTGAACACGTAAAAACATACAATAAAGAAAATATACATATGTAAAGAAATTAGTATTTCTTAATTTGTGTTTTGCTGCGCATTGCTCTGTCTATGAATGAAATATCACGTTGGTTAAATGGTAGGCCATCTTGGAACGTAATGGCGACAAAGTGTAATAAAAATGTTAAATTAAAAAAATATATTCTATAATAGCGGACAACGGAGCAGGTGGGTCTCCTATATCCTAAAAGAACACCGCCGCCCATGAACAACCGCGCCACAATCCGAGCATTGGTTGTGTTGTCGGATTTTTAAGCCGCTCAAGCGACACTTTTAAGGACCTCCGATATCCTCACTCACTCTTTAAAACACAGTATAAGTACCGATTCACGCTGAGTATTATGTGAGCCCGTGGTATCACTTCGAACAAGCAGGCCCATTTAGTGCATCAGCATGAGCTTCAGCATGGCTCTTCCACGGGTAATTACTAAAACTAGTTTATAATTTGTAACTCGAGAGGTGTTATTAATAGATTTTTGTTGTCGTTTCCTTATTTTCAGGTAAGATTGTTTGCTACTTAAATTTAAGTGAATGTTACTATAGAATGTTATTATATGTGCACTCAATAAATATACTTTATTTTCAGAAAACAAAATTCAAGTTTTTCATAACCTGAACTTTTATTAAAAGAATTTTATGTATAAACTTGTGTAAAAATATATACACTGTATGAATTACGTCACTTGAACTTTTGAGTGCCAGTAAATTTTGATAAGAATATAAATAACAGGCTAAGTTGTTAATTTTTAGACTCGAAGCAGGTTCCCAGCCTTTTTATCTTATAAGAAATTTTGATATTTTGTAATGAACCTTACTAATTAGATGAGATTTAACTATTGTATTCAATGAAATGTATTTTTGCAGTTATTTAGAAATTTTATTGTAAATATATACCCGTGGGAGAGCCAAGTTAAAGGATACGTTGACGCACTTATTGCTGCTCATTCGAAGTAATACCACGGGCTCACAGAATACCTGCGTGAAAGTACTTGTATTGTGTTTCTGTGAGTGAAGATATCATATCGGTTGGTCATGGGCGGCGGTGTTGTCTTATCATATAGGACATCCACCTGCTTCATTGTCCGCTATATTATAAAAAAATATTATTAATTTGTAATACTTACAAAGTGAGGCGGATATAGCCAGAAGCAAAGTTATCCTTGGATCCATGGTTCCCAATTGATTTATACAAGATTTGAACTAATAAATATTTTCTTATTCAGCTGAACCGGTGTTGTGATACCATTTTGAACGTTTCAGTCAGGGACCTGAAATATAAAATAAATAATTAGATTAAATTTAATACAACTTTCTAAAATTAATTTACGAGATTGACAACCTTCGTGCGACCATGCAGACTGGTGGTGTCCATGGGCGGTCGACCACTTAACCTAGGCAAGCTTTCTGCACATTTGCCTCCTGGTTTTAATTAAAAATTCTAGTTGTAAAATGTGGGTAGTATCAATAACCCAGTTTCGTGTCTCAGATAAAGGACCGCATAGAGTTATTACTGCGGGTTCTAATGTAAGATTTTCAAAAGAAAACGACGTAAAATGCTGGCCATGCAACTGACTAGACTGTGATATATATCATTGATCGATTGTCCGCTATACAATAAAAAATGTCAATTGCGAAATAATCCTAAAGTTTCGTTGAGTGGTGATGATATCGAAGGCCCTTAAATGACTATTAAGCGAAGTAAAAAGCCGGCAACACGACCAATACGCGGTTTCTGGTGCGGTAGTCCATTGACGGCGCTTTTCTCTTACCATATAGCAGTCCCACCTGCTCTGGTGTCCGCTAGACTGTAGTGAAATGCGACTTTTGGCATAAATAAAACAAACTTAAGGTAAGATATGAAAACGATTTCATTTGTTAAAAAGTCTTATATGAAGGTATTAAATGCGTCATTTTTTTCAAAAAGATATTTGAATAATTGCATAAACTCGCTCGCTACGACGTGCAAACACGTATCGTGGCATTAAATGTATGACGTGTGTAAATAACCTTCACTGCGATACAACCACCCCTCAAAGAGGCGCACGCATGGGCGGACAAAATAATCAGTCCGCATGCAAATCGCCGGAGCGGACCCTTTCATTTCATTGCTACACCAATTGCACAAAACCAATATAGCCTTATATAAAGCAGCTTTTGCTGGCAACACTTGTTTACGTCCCCGCCACTGCCGACCAATACGACCGGTGTTATTTCACGACAGACGACAGACGACAAACACAATCGTTTATCCTAAATTTTGCCTTTTTATATAGACGTTTTGCGCACGTACTACATATAATTATATAAATATTATTTTTAAAATTTATTATAATTTTTAATTATTTATAAATTATTGTTTATAACCATCGATGAATCCATGCTTTACGTAGCTACAATTTCATATATCTCGTATAAAAATACTGTATTATTAACTAAAGTTTCAACTCGGGATAAATACCTACATTTTAAGATACCTATATATTGTCTTAATACATGAGGCGTAACTCAGCTCGTTTAGATTTCTTTCCCTACGAATGTATTATTTGTTAATTAATGAACTGTTATAAAGATTTAAACGAAGTTTAAATAAGAAACGAATTTTAATTAGAGATTAATTAATTAATTAGGGTCTAAGTTGGATGGGAAGTATTACGTGTGAATGTCGAATTTAAAAAAGAAGCGGAAGCGGTCCTTCACCCATGGATACCCCTGGCCCCTACGGAGACACGGGTACGTTGCCAGCCTTTCAGAATATTCGGTGCGCTCTTTTCTTGAAGATCCCGGCAGCTGAGTCGGCAGTTCCACAGAGTGTTAGTGTGCGGCACGAAATGCCTTAAATAACGGTCAGTTGTGGAACGACAAACATCGAGGTGATACCTATAAGATTGCTGTATTGGTTGGGGAAGGGTAAGCATTATTATATATATAAAAATACAACTGAACGGTGAACAAGTTCCTGTGATCGCATGAACGATTACGTTTGGTAATTCACGATCGGCATCCATTGTGGGACTGGCATTTGACAAGAAGGATTTAAGGTCGGGCGGCTGAGCAACGGAATTCGCAGTGCACTACGAAATGCCTTATATAGCTCCATCCACTCTATTCTCATAGTGGGAAGATTAAATTCCATTCATGATCCGGCTGGGTAAGTCATTTATATTGGAGATGACTTCATCCAATCAGTGTGTTCTTAATTTAATAAACCACTTTTGTTTAATAAACCACTTACAAAATTTTCTGGAACCGATAGACATTACAGAAGCAATATTACAGTTTATTTGTTAGTCACATTTATCAAATCTGTTTGTGTTATAATTTTAGTATAAAATGTACTTTTCTGAGAGAAATAAAAATATTATTACTACTGTCAATTTCTAAATCTCGAAAAAAGGGAAGATTATATCGTTAAGATTAGACTCTCAATTTTGAAGAATCATTCTAATTACCAATCTACATTGGTAAGAAGCTAAGCCGACACGTTCGCTGTTCTTCATTATCGTAATTTAATTAATTTTCATGCAACCCGCTTACCAGACCAACATTGTATTGCAAGCCTAACGTCGACTCCGTCGAGTTTTCGGAGGACCGCTGGGGTCCACCGGTACCACTTCGGCAATTACTGACCTTGTGTAAATAGTGTCTCGGCACATTAAATTAAACATTTTATTAGTATTTTTATTTAGATCACCATTAATATAACTCGACTAATGTGTAAACTTCACTTTTAATTATAGTGAAAATAAACACATTTAAATTATTCGGCTTAAATACAGCAAAAATATAACCTTGAAACGCGTATATAAGCGTAGTCTATAAGCGAATAAGCCCGGGTTTTACTAATGGTTATGTCAAGTTGCCACAGCTACAACTGTCATTGTTGACAGACGTAATGTAGATTAAACAATTATGGTGTTCTCTATGTTTGTTTTTGGTTAAAATGTTGGTTTATACTTATAAGTTGTATCTCCGTTTGAATTATTGTGATCTCTCTCTATGTTTGTCTACGGTCAAAAGGTTGATTCATGGTTATAAGTTGTCTCTTTGAACTTCCTTTTTATACTTATTCGATTCTCTGTCATTATTTATATATACTGAGAATAGCAAAATTGTGACCGCTAAACACAGAAGCAAAAAAATAAGAAAAAATTAAATAACATAAGATTGCATATAGTAAATTATCCTGTCAGTACAGAGTGTTAACAGTCCGAAGATACGTATTCCCGCCGTGTCAGCGATGGCATCTGAACCGAATTCCTGCGCAAATTGGGCTCTATTGTGCTCAGTCCAGTCGCTAGTATAGCAAAGGCGACTGAATTCAAAGCATTTGAATGCATCTAAGTTCCGATCGTAAGCACCGCATTTGAATACGCCAATACTAGCTGAAGCTTGTTTACTTTTGATTAGATGAAAACTACTGTCTATTGTTACTGTGTTCCGTCTAATTTTCAATCAAGAACCTCTGTCGGTTGCATGCAAATGTATCAAATTTGTTAAATATAAACGATTTACCTGTACGAGATTAGGATAAAATAGCGATACTTAGTTTTATGTTATCTAAAGCAAGTAGGTAAAATACTTTTTGGGGAACTTTATTCGCTTATACAATTAAACTCCTAAAGAGATTACTGAACTTACAGAAAGTAAATTGAAGAATCTTGTAAATAATAATTTAATTAAGAAAGCTTATTTTAACATACACCGATACATAGAAGACAAAGATGTATGGAAACTTCTGCACAAGCACCATCCGGTACCTTCGTAACTAGCAAACATAAATGAACCAACCCTTGTAAATTTTGTTTCTTGTTGGTTCTTCTCGTAGAGGTTTATTTTCTAAAGCAATGGTAGCTTTACTATTGTAAATATAAAATAGACTTGCAAGAGTGCCTATTTGAATAAATGCTTTTGAATTTGAAATATACGTAGGGATTTATATGAGAGATTAAGTGATGTCGTTATAGCAATTCAACTCGGGATTTACGATGTTTTAAAACAGAACTGCCATGCTGAAGCATATACTGACCCACTAAATACCTCGTCTCGTCTGAAGAGATACGGGCTCACAAAATACTCAGTGTGAAACGTAGGTAATGCTACTTGTAGGTAATTGTAATGTTAATGTTAAAATTTGATAGAAATATTGAATTAAGTACTTAATGTAGGTTATAATTTGTATGAATTAATACTTTTACTGTCGCTTATTTACAGGTAAGATTGTTTGTTAATTTAATTTAAATAAAGGTACCATGTTTGTGTGTGTGTGTGTGTGTGTGTGTAATAGCCCGGGCTCACAGAATACTCAACGTGAAACGGTACTTCAAATGTGTTTTGCTGACTAAGGATTTCGGAGGCTCTTACAAATACCGCTTGAGCGGCGTAAAAAGTCGGCACCACAACCAAAGCGCGGACTATGGCGTGGTTGGCCATGGGTAGCGGTGCTCTTTTACCACATAGAAGACTCACCTGCTACGTCTGCTATGCCATTAAAAGAGGTTATGTTGTACCTAATCAATAATAAAATTAGTTACTTTATTTTCAGAAAAAAAAAGTTTATTTTCATATCCTGTACTTAGTTTGAAATGAGTGTCTTATTGTAAATTAACAGTTACATCGCAGAGGTCGACGTACTGTCAAGATGCGTGGTTTAAAATTGAAATGACCTTTGAAAGGGCAAAAAGCTCGCTTTGCTTACACGGAATGATATAAAAATGTGAGGACATCATCAAAGTGCGGTAAAGGATGTTGCGAGGGCGTAAAGTGTTTGCCAGTGAGATGAGCATGTCAAAGTTTGTGGCCTATTCATACACTAAGCGATCTCATACCTAAATATACCTACCTATATGGAAATAGAAACTTCTTTTTTTTATTATGTAGCGGACAACGAAGCAGATATGGCCTCCTATATGGTAGATAACCACCGACCATGAACAACCGCACCACAGTCCGTGCACTGGTTGTGTTGCCGGCGTTTTACGCCACTTAAGCGGCATTTTTAAGGGCCTCCGATATCTTCACTCGCTCTACGACACACAGTACACGAACCGTTTCACGCTGAGTATTCCAAGTTCATCCAGAGATCGAATTTAGTATAAATTAAATTATAATTATCCGGACCGGGATTCAAACCCGATAACCTCCTGCTTAATACACTTTTAAAACCATAAAGCTACGAGGCTCTCAACGCAAAATATCTCTTAAAATCAATCAGAGAATATATAGAGTATGTAATGTATAGAGAATCAGAAAATATGCTTCAAATAGAATTCTGGACAAGAAAAGAGAGTAAATAATGTGTTGCCAAACATAGTCCTACTTCTCCCGTATAATCGGGTCCTATATAAAATTATCGCGGAGCGGGAGCTAAGAGCGCCTCAAAGACGAGGTGAGCGGAGTCGCGTTTGGCTCTGGCCCAAGCACGTCTCCCGTTTTATTCAAAACGTTGACGCGAAGTTGTATTATTTTACTACTCTGACGTGATCCGCATTAACTCGAACACCGCTGTTGTTCGAATATAATGACAACTTATACCGTATTATCTCATAATAACAAATGGATTTTAGTATAAACCATTCATAGTTTTATTACAATTATTACCGAACTTTAGATAGTTATTCTAGCGAATGGACCGACCATTGATTATATAATTTATAACAGACTAATATGTCTTTTAAGATTGGATTATATATTATTTAGTGGATAACAGAGCAGGAGAGGTTCCTTGATGGTAAGAGATCGGGGACAAACACGTCACATCCATGTATTATTAAAATGGAAATCCAAAGAAAAACAAGCAAAAGGCTCACATAGGATGTGCCTGAAGTGTGTTGCCGGCATTTTAGGCATAGATAACACTCGTTTCGATTGTGTTGCCGCTTAATAACTTAATGGCATCCGGTATCCGCACTCTCACAAGGAACTACAGAACAAATACTATTTAATGTTGGTATTTTTTTAGCCCGTAGTATCACTTCGGACGAGCCAGCTCAATAAGTGCATCATCATGGCTCTCCCAGAGCAGAGCTTATAGTAATACAATCGTCTGGCGCAGTCCGTGGCACATTGTTTCAGAATCCGGATCATATGGAATAACATTACAAATGCAACTTATTTTTTAAAGCAATAATCAGAGTCATAATTATCTTATCAGAAAATGTTTTAATATGTATAAAGAAAATCTATATTTGATTATAATTGTGGATTAAACGCGGAAGACAACAATGTAAATTGTCAACTGGGCTTATAATTTCTCAGAACACGATTTCATTATAAACTTGTAGTTAAATAAACAACGAAGAACTAAGTTTTGTACATTACTAACGGAATAACGTCAATTTTAGTGGATCAGGTGGCGGTTAGTTAAGTTTATGAAGATATAATCCCACTCAAACATTGTTTTATGTGAGATTGCTCAACAAAGCCACACAGTAACTTCCTTACTAAGAATTAAGTTAATGTTTACTGAAGGTTATACGATAGCTACGTGTAGAGATGTAATTATATTTTTTAAATATTATAAGTATTCATATACAGGCGGTTTTATATGTTTGATTTTATTGTCTGCGCATTTATGACATTTTATAGG
>DWCF01001947.1:0-26665 GCA_018230265.1 Delias oraia | reverse complement strand
TCCCCACGACGGCCCAAGCCGAGGTTCGTGTTTCGCAGGAAACGCCCTTGTGCTAGTCGCGGCTCAACTCATTTCTCGGCCCAAAATTCCGCGAGAAGCTGTGAAGGCCTTATGCCGACAGCGTTAGTCATTTCGAAAAAAAAATACAATAAAATCTCGCGACGGGATTGAAAGGGCTCTCAAACCGAGGTTTATCTCTCCCAGGAGACTGCCTTGCCCTAGTCGGCGGCACAAAACGAATTCTCGCCCCGAAGTCCGCAAGCAGCTATAAGGCCGTATGCTAACAACGGTTTAGTCATTTCAAAAAAATAGAAACTTTTAGGGCAACTCCATCCCACACCTAAAATAGCCGATATAGATGGATAACAAAATATCTACCTACAATTAATACTAGAGGCCACGTGTCGTGAAAGAAAAATGCAATTAAGGAAAGTGATATAGTCATCATTACGGACCCTCATCGTTGCCAGTCATCATTACCAAGAAACGTGTGGCCTAGAGGCAAAGTAACCCGTGGGACAGCCGGCTCGTCCGAAGTAAAACCACGGGCTCACAGAATACTCAGCATGAAGCCGTACTTGTACTGTGTTTCGCAGAATGACTGAGGATATCGGAGGCACTTGAAAAATGCCGCTTAAATGGCGTAAAAAGCCGGCAATACAACCAATGCGGACTGTGGTGTGGTTGCTGATGGGTGGCGGTGATCTTAAACCATACAGAAGACCCACCTGCTCCGTTGTCCGCTAAACCAAAAAAAAATTAATAGGCAACTGAAAGAGTCTAGCCATGTTCAAGACTTAACAAGCCTTCTCTGGTCCGTTTCTGAGAGTCTAAGTTATGGGGCTATGTGATTGCCTGTCTTTCTTCTCCTTAAATATTCCATACTTTTAATTATGCATTCCAGCAATGCCTTCTTGTCTTCCTTTTTTCAATTGATTATTGTAATGTAATGTCTTTTATTGGCGGTCCAAACATTAGTTTACTATATTTGTGTTTCTTTGTATGTGTGTTTCGTCGTTGAAAAGCGTCGCTGTGGTGGTTTTCTTTTCAAATAGAATTGTCTTACTCAAACGGATTTTCCCTTTCTGATGCATCCCGTTCAAATGTGGCTTTTTCAAAACGCTCCGAGCTGCGACGGCATTCCCGCGGCGGGAAGGCGGTCGTTAATACGGGCGTCTATTAATCAACTCCTCAGTGGATCCACGTCTAGGAACAATGCAAAACGAAAATCGCGAAGCCCCTACCATCCGCTCTCGACACTGACACGTGATCGTTGCGTCTGGATCTGTTATTATCGCCTTTTAACTTATCTCTCCGCTCGAGTTGCGAGCCTAATTACTGCTTTTAACTCCGATACATTTACATGTATAAAAAATATATTATTATGGTAAAGACTACTTTGTTCTATGAAAACCGCGTTGAATGATGCATTATTGATAGCCGTTTTATTTAATACAAATGGCCTCGGCAGACGTAATCCTGTTTGATACCAACTTGGTTCAATTATGAACCATTAACAGTGGATTCCATCCTCGGTTCGAATAAAAATTTATAAATTATTTGAGGATTATTCCTTGATAAATATATGATGATTAAGCACTTGATATTGCCCGGGCGAGTGTATAAATGCTGTCTTACATGTGGGAGAGTAATGCTTATGCTTGCTAATGATACCACAGGTAAACCGAACACTAGCGTGAAACAGTAGAAATGAGGATATCAACCCCTCAATCGGACTTCCCTTTGGCGACGGCTCAGGTGTCTCGCAGGAGATGCCTTTCCGCTAACTGTAGAGGCCAGTCTGGACAATAGCGATGAGCTAATTTAAAAAAATAGTATATAGGAGGCATTTGAAATTATACCGCTCAAGCGGTATAAAAGCGGCAACGCAACCAAAATCCGATTTTTGTATGTGTGATAAAATAAAATAAAAAAACTTAATTTTAATTGTAGCACAAGATATGCTATATTGAAAAATGGATTCGGTTAAACCTTTATAATCGAGTTTCGATGGTAATCAAACGCAATATGGCCGTTTTGCTTGAAAGTGATCTTAATTATAAAACTTTATTGCTTCGCTCCTGCTTCTTTTGTTGTAAAATAAATGAGATAAGGATATCGATTTGTAGGTGCCGTGTTTTCTAAATTAAACTTTAATTTGCAGAATTTTTTTATGGTATAGCGGACAACGGAGTAGGTGGGTCTCCTATACGGTTAGAGAACACCGCCACCCATCACCAACCACGCCACAGTCCACGCTTGCTATGTTGCCGGCTTTTTACACCGTTTAAACGGTATAATTTACCACCCTGTTTCCTCACTCAGCAAAACACAGTACAAATACTGTTTCAGGCTGATATTTGTAGAAAATTAAACGATTGTTATAATAAATGAAAGATATAGTGTATAATCCGTATATATTTTGCAAAAGAACAAGTATAAGAAGAAGGGAATTGCATTAGAGTAGAGAAATATAACTAAATTGGTTGCGTACCATTACAATGTAACAGTATTCTATGGTTTTTGTTCCCGAGAAATACCAGCCGTACGTCTTAAAACTTCATGACGTCGTAAAGTAGCGATCGGAAGGATATTGCGCGTTCGAAATTCAAAACGAAGCAAAAGATCTCGCTGTCGAAAGAACATTAACTTTATTTTTATTCGATAACCCGTGGTATGGTTCAGCAGGACCACGGTAAGGATCACGCAAAATTATTCAAAACTTAACCCAAATGAAATTGGATCTTTTTGTTGAAGGTATAGAGTCTAGTATTGTTGAAAATTATTGTAAAGAATTGGAATTCTAGACAAAATCCTGCGTTCGCCCGGATTGGGGTAAATGCACCGTATGCCCGGTCACTAAGGCCGCAATTGTGAGTGTAGCGTTTTGTATGTTTCTGCATTTCGAGGGCAGTGTCCTTTGTGAACCGTGTTGCTAGGACGAAGGTATAGGTGTGTCACGATTTTTGTTTTTTTTTTTCATCTCTCGAGACGCCGGCTCGTCCAGTTATTTTAGTTGATGGGGCTTTTTTGTTAGAAATATTACGTTTAATCTTTATTAAGTGTGTATTAAAAAGTTACTAAAACGCATATGACGCCCAAACTCCCAAATTTTGACGCCATTAACCATGAGTGCCAAATTTAGTAATAAAACTGTATTTTCGAGATTAATTGTGTAAAATTGATGAATTGTTAACCAAAACCTGTTCTATAATCTATTCAAATAAAGGATATTTATATGTAATTTAGAAAAAAATAAAATAATTGTAATATAGTCAAAATTCATTGTAAACTATAAGTAAAATGTCCACCATTTAGGTAACTGTGGTGAAAACGAAAACAGGCTGTAAAGGCGTAAAATCTTTTAAAACAATATTTAATACAGATTTCAAAGCAATGTTTAATACAATAATATGTTCATAAATTTTCTATCTACTAAAAGCAAGTCAAAAAATACTGTAGCGAAATAAAAGAAAATTAGCTGAACATAAGATTTATTTAAATCATGAAGGATGGATGTAAACCTCTATAATTATTACACCTTTGCAATAAAAAAAAACCACAAACACCATCAATCCATCTATTCCATTGGAATTTGCTGCAACCATTAGTTACAGCGGGCTGACTTTTTATCGGCAAACAAGAGCAGCACTAACTAATAGCTTTCCTGACCTTGCCGAGGTCGGTGCAATTACTACGGATTTAATACTAGCAGAAGTGCACAACACACGCATTTACCCTGAAGATGTTTTTTTTAAATTACTTAGTTTTTTTTTGGCATTATTATTGTGGTGAAGTTTTTAATTATTAACCATCTTTTATCATCATTAATAAGCAATGCCGGTTAAGCGGTATAGAAGCCAGCAACAACTATACGCGGACTGTGGTGTAGTTGTGCATGGGCGGCGGCGTTCTCTTATCATATAGGAGAACCACTTGCTCCGTTGTTCGCTATACCATAAAAAAAGATAAAGATCAATTTATGAGGAAATTGACGTCACGAAGCACTCGTAAAATACAAACACATCATAAAATTGAGAGCTTAAATCATTTCGAAAGGCTTCTAGGTAAGTGGTTAATAGGTTTACCATGAAGCGAGAGATATCGGATTCGAATCTCTGTCCGGACAATTATAAAAATTATAACTTATAATTAACTTATAATTTATTCGATCTCTTGAAGGGTTTCACAGTAGCCGGGTGAGTGTCTTAATAGTGCACCCGTAGGAGAATCATGCTGAAGCAAATGCTGACCCATTAATTAGTCCGGCTCTTGAAGTGAATTGAAGTGATACCACAGGCTCATAGAATACTCAGCGTGAAATGGTATTTGTACTGTGTTTTACTGAGTGAGTGAAGATATCGGAGGTCTTTTTAGCGACGTAAAAAGCCAGCAGCACAACCTATTCGCGGAATTTGGCGCGGTTGGTAATGGGCGGCGGTGTTCTCTTACCATATAGAAGACACACCTGATCCGTTGTCTGCTATAGAATAATAAATAAATAAATTCCCACTAATGAAGAGACAATTGATCGGTATGCGAGGCCTAATAGGAAATGGCTGCTAGTGTGCCCACCGCAATGTACAATATCATCAGATATACACGCGCATACAATAATAACATCACAGGCACCGCAATACAACTCGTTATCCCACAGCGCCGCTTCGCATTGTTATTCTGTGACAGTTTTTATGGTCACGTTTCGGCCTGCGTCCACCGAGCGACAATTCTATACACGACTAACAAATTATATGACGCGTTGCAGTTGTAGAAACTTACACCGTATTTACATAGAAATAAGGTTTAGATTACTATATATAAATGTTAGTTTAAATTGGGAGTTGAAACGAAATGTTCTTGCATCTTTTGGTAAAACATTCAAGGAATTATCAGCCTTATATTCCAGTATGTAAGGTGTGATTTTGTTTGTTTTTTTAATCTTTCGGTCAACTTTGAACTAAATATGGAAGTGGACATTTAGAAGGTGCTTTGTCATTTTTATTGCGGACCCGTTATTATATATACGATCGAATGTACTTCTTAAAGTATATGTATTAAAGTTTATTTTCCATTGTGAATATAATAGGAATAACTAGCACGCTAGATAAATTTGTGGGAAAGTCTTGGACACCTGTTTAATTTTATTGATTCTAAAATTTGATTGTATATGCCTAAATGTCTGTTTACCTTGATTAGCAAGATACATCATCATAACAAGAAAAAAAAACAAAACATGGGCGGTCCTCCGCCCATTGATACCCCTAGTCCTTGCAGAGCTACAGGTGCGTTGCCGGCCTTTAGGGAATAAGTACGCTCTTTTCTGGAATGTCTCCAAGTCGTATTGGTTTGAAAATAGCCCTGCTGGTAGCTGATTCCACAGAGAGCTGGTGCGCGGCACAAAATGCCTTAAAAACGCTCAGTTGTGGAACTACAAATATCGAGGTGATACGGATAAAACGTTGTATTCTATCAGTAGGCTAGATCTACTTAGGTTTAGTCTACTACTACTTTTAACACTTTGATAAATATGGTATACTAGTAGATTCGACAGACGCCGTTCTGCCCGCTACACTACCCGCCGTGTCTGTCTTTCGTGTTTCTATTAAATATTGTCATGTTTGCACAATACCATTATAAACTGTAATCTATGTGTTACTCTGATTATAAGCTTTGACTCAAATACGTTCTGTATTTTCGCGTGAAGGAATAAAAACATCCACCGGAACAAACTTTCGTGTTTATTAAGCAAAGTTTTTTTAGTTTATTTGCAATAAAATAAAATTGCGACTATAAGATCTAAGCTATCCTATCTCTCAAGTTGGACTAAACTGCATATTGCGTGCAAATTTGAACGAAATCTGTTAAGCGGTTTAGGAGTCCATCGCGGACAAACATCGTGACTCGAGATTTATATATACAGTGTACTCTCCATGTAACGTCCCTCTATTTAACGACATAGTCCCTAAAGCGTCCAAATCAATTCGCTTTAGTTGGTTTAGCTTGTCTTCCAGCCACCTTTTCTTCTCTCCATTTAACGACAACTCTTTGTAATGCTATAAAATGCACAGTCCCTTCAGTGTCGTTATATAGTGTTTACACTGTATTGAGATATCGTATGTAAAAATTTAGTAAAACCTCCGCAATATTTTTTTAAATTACGGCCACAAGAATGCAAACTCTTTAAAGCGCTCGATTAGGATCGCCGAAGGGAGCTGTCAGTGTCATATACTAATTTCGAAGCTGTCACTTAAAAAATTAGACATTCGCGTCGCATCTCCCCTTGAATCTTGTTTTGCTCGATTCTCTGTCGGTATTTATGTAAATATACTGACACCGGTAAAATTGTGATCCTTACAGACATAAAATAGGTAAAGAATATTAGAAATGGATTTAAAACCATACGATTGGTTAAGCGAAGCGTACATATATAATAAGAAAAACATAAAAATATCACTCGAATGGCTTATGGAAAACGCGAACGCTATTGCTCTTCTCTTCACCTGCAACGGGACAGACAAGGATGGCATCGTCGAGAAATTCTACACGATATATGAGAACGTTAAGTTCATTAATATGCCGATAGAGGTGATTTATGTGCCCATGGACGAGAGCAAGGAAGATATTATGAGCTGTTACGAGAAGCAGGCGAATTGGTTCACGCTGAAGAGTGATGATCCGCTAATAGACATTCTGAAGCATATGTATGGTAATTCTTCCTGTTCATCCCGGATAAATCCCGGTTTATATACATGTATGTTTAACTAAACAGAGCAGATCAGTTCAGAACGGACTGCCTTTAGAATAAATAATAACCGAGAGACCTTAAGAACTTTTCAAAATAAAAATATATAATTTATATTATATCATTATAAATTATTCTTCGGACCGGGGATATAACCCGATACAGCTTCATAGTAGGCTTATAAGACCACTGAGCTTTACCTTTCTTATGTATATTTGATAGATTAGGTACCTACGCGGCATAGACATGCGTTAAATTGTCTATTTTCTATACGATTTTCTTTTTTTATAGTATAGCGGACAACGGAGCAGGTGGGTCTCCTATATGTTGAGAGAACACTACCCCCCATGGACAACCGCGCCAGATACCGGCGTTTTAAAGGGACGCCGATATCTTCACTCATTCATCTAAACAGTACAAGAGTACAAGTACCGTATCACGCTGATATTCTGTGATTTCTAGGCATAACATGCGTTCCATATATAATCGTGATAAAACCGGATGGCACAATTGTATCAACAACGGGCATCCAAGACCTAGAGGAGTTTGGAAAGAACGCTCTGATAAGTTGGCTGTCCAGCTCGAAGCCATTGTCCAGGGAGAGGAAGCTCAGCAGGGAGACAGCCGTCTACGGGGACAACTGGAAGTATGTCGGGAGTGATGATGCAAAGAAGAGACGAGAGTACCATCGGCGATTCAGCACTTTAGAAGAGTCTTCTTAGACTCACTGTGATACAATAAATCTATAGAAAAAAATATATTCTACAGATATTTCTATAGATAATTATGATTAATATTTCTTTATTTGTTATTAATTTTTCTATATTAATAAATATATACTTCAAAGTCAAAGATCTTTACTTCCATTATATACTACGGATATTATAAATGCGAAAGTTATTAAGTTATATCGGACAACGGAGCAAGTGGTTCTCTTACATGGTAAGAGAACACCACACACCCCTGGACACTGTGCCACAATATGCGCTTTGGTTGTTTCCAGTTTTTTACGCGACATAAATGTATGGCCTTCCGATATCGTCACACACTCAACGCAATGTGACTAATATATTATATGGACGGCATGGCATCCATCACAAAAAACCTATTATCGTCCTTGTACTGTGTTTCGTATGAGAATATCGGTGGCACTTAAAATTGCTGCTTAAGCGGCGCAAAAAGCCGGCAACACAACGCAAGCAAGACCTCGCGGTCCGCTGTCTGAATGTTTATAATGTTTACACAAAATTAGCATTGCAACGTATCAAAACCAAAAGTGTAATGGGTGAAGTGAATGGTCATTTTACAAAATACAAGATTAAATTGATTAGGACATATTTTGTACAACAAGGAAGACGTATTTTATATGATTCAAGACCCTCTGGTACATTGTTTTTCATACCCGTGGACGGGCCATGCTGAAATATTCTGATGCGCTAATTGGGCCGGCTCGTCCGAAGTGATACAACGGGCTCGGAGAATACTCAAAAGATACTAGTACTGTGTTTCGCTGAATGATTGAGAATATCGGAAGCCCTTGAATTTATGCTGCGTATAAAATTGGCAACACAACCAAAACGCGGATGGTTGTGCGGTTGTCCATGGCAGGCGGTGTTCTCTTACCATACAGGAGATCCACATGCTCCATTGTCCGCTATACCATTAAAAAACTTAGCAAAACAGTACAAGTACTGTTTCACGCTGAGTATTCTCTGAGCCCTTAGTATCACTTCGAACGAGCCAGACCAATTAGTGAGTCATCCCACGCTTCAACATGGCTTTTACATGGGTAACATGTCAAATAAAGATCTTCAAGGTACAATTTATGAAATCCTACTCATACTTCAGATAATCTCATTTCCAATTAACATGTCATGATGGGACTTAAATAGTCATCAATTTCATTTCTATCTGTATAATATACTTGTCTTCTTATCTTGCAGCTTAATGAGTTGCCATGCCAGGCAACAGATTAAAAATATACATTCGCATAGAACGGATACATAAAGTTGCCTGACCGGGCATATATTATGCACACATAAAATCACCACAGGTCCCATAGAGGAAGTTATTTTTTATTGTCTCTGCCACGATTAAGCGCGAACACGAACGATAAACTTTATGGTTGGAAAACTTTTTGTTGCTGTAAAGTGTTTACATTTTATAGTCTACAGACTGTCGTGGCGTCGCTTAAGTTAATTAAAAATAACTTTACATTTAACTCCCAAAGGAAAGAATCGCTCACCATTTGGTGCGTAAAAGCATCAGTAATTCGTTCTCGGGCATAGAAAAGAGCCGTAGATAGTAATTGTAAGGCCTTTAATTTGCAGGAGCTGTTCGTGCCTCTGAACACCAAGGGTGAGCTGTACGAAGTATGCCCCGAAGAGCTGTCACCCGCGGAATGGGAGGACGCCACAGAGTCAACGCCGCCGGCGGAAGTGTCAGCGAGGGCCCACAGACTACCGCATCTGCTTAGTCTGTGGCGGCTTCCGACTAGAGTCAGGCTACTGGCCGGCACAGTTCCTATCGAGATGGCACATGACGTCGGAGGTGGGTTTCTAGAGTAGCTACGTGTTATTAAAATGGTATAGTCGACAACGGAGCCTGTGGGTCTCGTATGACCGCGCCAGACTCCGCGTAATGGTTATGTTGCCGGCTCTTGGCGCCACTTAAGCGGCGTTTTTTACAACCTTTTATATCTTTATTCACCCAGCGAAATATAGTAGAAGTATCATTTCAAGAAATAAAATTTAGCAAAACTCCAAGATGTTAAATGTATTCTTTATGAATTCCAGATGATCTTCTGTTACGGGAAGCTGTCACTGAACCAGTATTAGTCATGTGCACTCTCCCAGAGTACTCCCAATCAATGAAGCAAGTTGACCCACGGTACCACGCCAAGGAGACCTTCCAACTCCTGCCGCTGAACAGCAACATCAAGGTGCGTCGCACTCAACTCGGCTTCGAAAGTGAAAAGAGGATGTTCCTCTCAGCGCGCCTCCAGAAAGCACTCACCTTCTGTCAACTGAACGTTGATAACTGGATAAGGCAGATCTCATACGCTAACTCAACAGTCGTCAGCAAAGCGAAAACCGCCACAGATCTCATGAAGCACGACCATGAGCCTGTGAAATTTGAAAAGGAAAGGAAGTTCACGCTTCAAGGCTTGAAAATTGATACGTCCCGTCTTTTTGGTAAAACTGAGAAAGTGCTCAAGGATATCCCAGATGAAACTGAAGGCTCCATTATATTTCTAAGTAAGAACGAACTAGAACATATGAATTATGACGTCTATAGTGACGATGAAGGTAAGGATGAAAAGCATGATGAAAAAAATGACCACGAAGAGTTTCAACATGATAAATCCAATGGTTTCAGAGAAGATTCCGCTCAAAAGAAAGGCAAATGGTTTAAAAATTTAAAACTACTAAAGAGTACTGATAAATTAGATGATAAGTTGACTGCAATTGAAAATTCTGAAAAGCATAGAGATATCAAAGATCCGTTCGATCCCTTAGCTGAAAAACATAGTTCTATTGAGAGATACCAGGATATGGCGAAATTGATTGAGGACAGATTTGGTGTGTTCAGAAAAAATGACGGTACGGCAGAAAAGAGCCATTCCTATAAAAGTTTAACAACTTCATCGTCAGAAATGGGAACGAGCCAGTGTAGTTCAAGTCACAAGAAACCAGTTTTAACTAAATCTGTATCCGTGCAAACTGGTATGCCTGACAGTCCATCCACAGAAGAATGTAACGGCATGGAGATGAAACATGGCCGAAAAAACCTGAGTGTTGATCAAATAAACTATTGCGGATCCATGGAAAGTAATTCGAGCTCGGGGAGGAAATTAAAATCATTGGATGAAAATATACTAAAGAAGTCATCAGCCACAAAATCATCTACGCACTTGGAGAGACGTCAGCGGATACAGCCCGATCTGATTCCGGAAAAAGCTATTGCTAAATCTGAATCCTATAATCAAATCCAGAGCTGTGAGGAAATAAGTATGTTCAGCGCTGGATCAATGTACAATAATAGTGATTTCGAAATGAACTCCAAACAGCATTCTTTCATCACCGAGAAACTATGTTCAGAATTTCATGTGAAAACAAAGAAAGTATTAAGTAAATCCACATCAAATTTGCTTCATCCTAAGAAAGTGAACGACAAAAAGGAAGGTAACAGTAATAGTATGCCGACGAAGACTGAGCGATCCGTTGAAAAGTGTGTCAACTTCAGGAAGAAAGTTGACAAACCCCGGGCACCCACGCCGCGGTCAGAATTCGATGAAGACCTACCAGTTGATATATCCGAGGAGGAACCGCAAATCCAGAAGAAAGTACGCCGATCGATATCTTCGATACAGAAAAGGAAACTGCCCGTGATAGAAGATTTACCGTACGGCCAAGTAGCGGATGCTGTTGAAATAGAAGAAGAGAGAATAGAAACGGATTCAAACTCGGATAATATTTATGCTGAGATCTGCTCACCACCGAATAGAGCGACAGATGATGATTACGACTCAAATTTAGATGTGTTAGCGAATGATCCAGTGATTTGTAATGTTAAGAAGGAAGTGATAATTCGCAACGATGAGAGAGCACGGCAGATGATAGAAAACCAAGAGAATGCTTTCAGGCATATTGAAGTTGTGGTCATAGAGAAGACGACAAACATCGATTTGGACACCTCCAGCCTCGCATCCAGTGATTTTGATGAGACGGGAAGCAATGATGTATCGATAATAGATTCATGGGAGCGGGATAAAGTTAAGGTTGAACCAAAACACGCTATTAGGTTAGAAATAACAAGCAATATGGACGATTACCCGGAGAGCCAGAAGAGTTTAGATAGAACAGAGATTCCGTTAGGTAAGGATAACGTGATTAGTTTTAGTAATAGTATCCATTTAAATGGTACATATCCCAACGAGGCCATTTATGATACTCTGAAATAAGTTAGTTAAGTCACAATTAGTCAGATCTGTGTCGCCTTCGGATCAATGCGAGCGCAACGTGAACGATCATATGAAATGACATTGACATTGATGACAGTCATTGTTATAAACAAAAATTGGCGATGTCACTTACGGTTTACTTACATATCTCTAAAAAGTATATAATATAATGCAATAAAACCTCCTTCAAACGCTCAGCAGTGTTCAAAATATGTCTCGTTTTTAAAATATATGAGATTGTTTATTAATGTTGATCAAATATTAGATAAACCTTTATAAGTTAAGGGTATTAATAAATATGTGATTATTAAAACTGACTCAACTTTTAGACCTTTAAGATTTAGAGGTTCTTTTAAGGGACAGGAATTTTAAAAGACACAAATGTAAACACTTGTCTTATATTACATTAAAAGATTTTAAATGTTTTGCTTTTAAATTGTCTGTTTTAATCCACGGGCTTTATAATTTTAGCTTATTAATATTTTTCGTAATCAAAAATACATATGCCCACTTATGCTGCCCGTATTTATTCGTGATCAAACTAAAGAAATTATATAAAAACGAAATATTTACGACTCGGATATCAAATGGTTGTATTAGACTTAATTCGTGTCATACATTTTAAAGGCGACATATAAGGTTCGGTTTTTTGACGTAGCTCCTTGTTTTTTATCTACGTAGCATAAACTGATGAAATTTCTTTAAGTTCTTGAAGTGTCAAACACAATTTAAACACATATCTTTATGAAGCACAACTCTTTGCTTTAATTTGACATGACATATTTATCTAGTCTACTCTATAATAATATATCTTATATAATATATTAGCTTAATGTTAAAGCACTTTCAAGCCATGCTAACTCAATCTTAGTTTTTAAGACTTAGTTACTCTACAGAATAAACTAAAGTAATATTAACTAAGATTGGTGATAGTCCATAGATAATATCTTAAGTAATGTCAAAATTTGACACATGACAGATATTATTACGTGAAATTTGAATACAATAATATTATACGTCTGCAGGCCAGGCATTCTAGTTTTACCAAGCGGGCTTTTTGCAAGAGAATATTTTAAATTGGTGCTATTTTGGTGCTGATGATGAAACTGTACTAGGAACACACAATGTAATCTGTGGAATAGAAAGTATGTATGAGTTTTGGCGCGAACACAGTGGCGAGCGGGTTATATTTTATATTAATTTCGAAAAACTGTGTACTTTTGTGGTTTTATGTGTTTAATTGATGGAGGTGGATGAAGATCTTAGATTAACTCTAGCGATGTATACAATTAAAAGATAAATATACCTCCGTGAGACATTGTGCTGTAGTCAGTTATTTAAAAAAAAATACGTAATAATTTTAATAACTCAAACCATAAAACATCTAAGAAAGATAATGTATGTCTGATTTGTTTCTTTATATGACGGACCTGAAAATACCTGTTTATTATTTCTTTATAATATGTAATGATTTAGTTATTATATAATCTTCAAACACAAATCTCTAAACTATGTAAAAGTATTAGAATATTTTTGTAAAAGAATCTGCCCTGACAAGGGCTTTAGCACGGAATTCACATGACACTATGTAAATTTGTATTATACCTAGTAGTAATTCTAAAATTATGTTAAGCACAAAGCTCTCAAAATTATGTTTAGTAAAATAAAATCAAAATCTACCAGTATTTATGCCCTTTTGTTTAACCCAACATCATTTTGACCGCACTCGCTCTATGAAACACAGTACAAGTACCGTTTCATGCTGAGTATTCTGTGAGCCCGTGGTATCACTTCGGACGCGCCGGCCCAATTAATGCGTCAGCACATGCTTCAGCATGGCTCTCACACGGGTGCGACAGTATTGAGACACTCGCCCCACCACTGTCAATTCCAGAGACCGAATAAATTATAATTGTCCAGACCGGGATTCGAAACCGATACCTCTTGCTTCATTTCTACATTTTTGACATATTATTATTATAAAGGAATAATCGGTATAAAAAGAGTCTAGTTACTTATGTGTTTCGCAAAGTGAGTGAGAATATCGGAGGCCTTAAAAAAAGTGCCTCTTAAACGGCGTAAAAAGCCGGCAACACAACCAACGCTCTGACTGAATGGCGCGGTTGGTGATAGGAACGGTGTTTTCTTACTATATCGGAGACCTACCTGCTCCGTTGTCGGCTATAGAATATATCAGTGGACATCCTACGGCTGAATTGATGATGAAAAACAGCAAACCATTGAGACTTTTTAAATTTAAATTGCAGTACATTCCTCTTCCCTCCGGACCTCATCAGCGAGCAGAGACATCCTTTAAACGCGTTGTTTTATCCCATCAACTGAGTACGTGCTGCTGCCGACTTATGCGATCCTGGTACCTACGGAGTCGCAGGCGCAACAAACATATCGGCCGTAGCTACCTGAGGTTCTTTCATTTTCTAAAATACACGCTCACTAGTGATTTCACCTGTCAATAGCCTATGCGCTCCGGATCGTTGTAACATTTTAAAAACAAATTTTACCTCGCTTGTTGAGGTACCTTTCAGTGTTCGAATCCACTTGTCCATTACTAGGAATAGTTAGTAGTACTAAATATCTTGGAATTATGATAGATCAGAGACTTAGCTTGCGTCTTCAGACTGAACTAATTATGAACAGATTAAGGAAACTTATCTGGATCTTTAAATCTCTAAGACTCATCGCCTGAACTTATAAAATCAAACTACATCGCCCTTGCACAATCTGTGACAACTACTGTATCCCTAGATGGGGCGGTGCTACTAAAACCCAATTCTTGGAACTAGAAAGAGCACAGCGAACATTGTTAAAGGTAATGTTCCATAAGCCTTTCAGATTCTCAACCGATTAAAGAACAAGATGTGAACCTGATCTTATATAGAATTATCAATACACACTCTCTCTCCCACACAATGATACACACTCACACGCACGCGCGCTGCTTACCTAGAGAGCCATTAATATAACTTTTTTTTTTCATGTTAAGTTTAATAGCACAAGGAAAGCTGCGAGCCATTCCCAACACAACTATCTGACGATTACTTACTGGATTACTTCCCCACGAAACTTCTAAATACTTTTGAAATAAACAACTTTTTATTTTATTTATAGTACCTATATACGGTCTATGTATATCAATTATTTTTTTACAGTAAATTTAATACTATAGTTTAAAGTAACGTTGTAGTATAAAAGAATATATACTGTTAATGGTCTTATTGTCCCCTGATTTATATTAATATAATAGCTATCTCATCCTATAACGATCAATATTCGAGTTCCCTTGGATTTCGTTATAATAAGAGTCTACTGCATTTATATATCACATAAACTTAAATACATTCAGCGTAGAAAAATTTCAATCCTCTCATGAAAAAGTTAATAAATAAAAAAAAATTAATTGTTAAACCGACACAAGAAATCTAGTTTTAACAGTTGAGGCCTAAAGTTGAGATAAATAAAACGAAAACCGACAAATATACTGTATTTAATCAAATAAATTACAATAATAATTAAAAAATAGTACCAACATAAAATTTCGCACATTAAGGGCGGGACATTCAATTATAAAATGATTTATAAAATCTAACGCTTTGTGCGTAGAAAATAAACGGAATGGAATCTTTCAAATGCTAATTCTTAACATTAATGACAATTTACAATATACAAGAATATAGTACAATTGTGGTCTGAGATTATGCATTAATTGAGAACTAGATATCAGAAACTGAGTTTACTATCTGCGGTAGGATGGGTCATGGTGGGGCTAGCTCTCCAAAGAATGCCACAATAGACAACTGTGAACGTAGTTACTATTAAGCATAAGGCATTAATTCATTGGGAAATATAGAGTATACAAGACACTTGCCAGAGACACATAACATTGACAATAGAGATAAAATCAGTACATCTTAGGCAAGACATGTAGATATTAACTAGTTGAAATCACACTATCTAGTGTCAACTGTCACTACGTTCATAGATATCCTAAAGTTATGGGAAGGCATCACAGATTAGGCGAGTCGTATAGACTGAATGAGCTGGAAGACTGCAGAGCCGCACACTACAAAGATGAAGAGGGCCAAAAGCCAGGGTGACACTGGGTATTGGTCCTCCTTTTCCTGAAAAGAGATAGACATATAATTAGACATGGCATATAGTAACTTTTCTGTAAATAAAGAAGAAGACTGCTGAAATCTGTACATAAAAGTAGTCAAACTAGCTTAAATATATGCATGAACGCTTAGTATAAATTGCTTCGAAATTTTTTTATGGTTCAGCGTTGAACGGAGGAGGTGGGTCTCCTATATGGTAAAAGAACACCGCAGCCCATCACCAACCGCGCCACAGTTCGCGCTTTGGTTGTGTTGCCGGTTTTTATGCCGCTTAAGGAGTAAAATTTAAGAGGCCTCCAATATCCTCACTTAGCACTGAGTATTCTGTGATGCTGTCATATCACTTTGGGCAAGCCGGCAAAACTAGTACTCCAGCAAGGCTCTCCTATAAGTCAAGGCCCTCCCAAAGGCCGAATAAATTATAATTGCTCAGATCTGGATCCGAACCCGATGTCTCTCACTGCATGGTAGACTTATAAAAACACTTAGTTACTAAGAAATTTTACAATAACAGACTTTCAAGTTACTTTATTTAGATACGTTTATGATCAACTAGAATAATACATGAAATTAAGTAAACCAAGTTGTGAAAAAGTTAAAATTTATTTGTTTTCAAGGAATTTAGGCTTAATCGCGCAATAATTGCGAGAAACTCTAGAGTCGGCCATTGTAGTGTCCTTGTTTAATTTAAAATCTATAAATTGCGACGCATTATCAATACAAAAGTTAACCTTGAAGACATTTTATCTTTTGTTTATAAATCACCTGCGACTGTTTTGTTAAATACAATTTGATATTAAATATACATTTATTATCACAGCTGTTCTAAAATAAAGCCAATTTTAATAACAATATTTGAAAGTTTAAGTGACAAATACATGCCAAACTTTAGCAATGTATCATTGTCCAATAAAAATTACTTTAATTTCAAGTTATTTAGGTTCATAAGAAAAAAGAGCATTAAATTCAGTAATTGTGATATAGAAATGAAAATTTAATGCAGTGTAACTAATTCTGTTTAGTCACAGTTAATGATTTAATAAATAAGATATTTACAGAAAATTTTATATTTTTTTTAGACCTATGCATAGTCACATTACTGAACATTCCTTGTAGTCAATAAATATAAAAAATGGAATTCATTTTAGAACATGACATTCAGATGTGATAAAATCTGGTTGAATTAAATGTTTTAGGTAGTAGTAGGTTAAGGAAAACAGATGCAAAAAACAGTCTGCTATGGTAATTGAAAAGGACCAAAATAATATAATTATGTCTATTATGTAAACACTAGCTGACCCTGGCAAACATTTTTTTGCCACATACAATCTCAAGGAGTAATATCCCTATTAACAAATTAGGGTTGACCATAGGAAGGTGAAAATATAGTGTTGTATGAATTTTTTAATGCTGCAATATAAATAACTCAAAATAAAAATGGGGTTACTACTACCCTTAACATTGATGGTGATGAAAAACATGTAGTCCGATTCTCAGGACTACCCGATATGATCGCAAAATTTCATCAGAATTGGTCAAACCGATTTAGAGGAGTTATAATAAAAAATAGTGCAACAAAAAAATTAAATATATATGAGATAGTCTTTACCTTTGTTGTTTTTGGTACATTTCCTCTCATGGTGATATTTTTGCTGGCTATTTCATTGGCAATACGCATCCTCTGCTTGGGGGCCATTTTTCTCAACTACCAATTATATTTGTCCTGTAATTATTATAAAATATATGTATTATAAATGTTTATTAGTATTAATATCAAAACAATAACATATAAATAAAGTTTGTTTAAAAAATAAAAAGATACCTCTAGAAAACTCCAATTATTTTTCAAATAGGGTAATTTTTATAACTGAGAAGTCAAGACAATGAATAACCTAGTCCAATTGAATGATACCTCAGTGTCATACCATTTTTGTTAAAGTAATGATTAATTAGCTAATAAGTAATTACCTACTGATAGCCATATAATTATAGTACACTGGTGATTACTTATTGTAAACTATTACTTTTATGTAATAGCGCAGAGGTGAAAGTGACTTGGATGAATATTTCATTTTGTCTCAGTTCATGACTTTTACAATGTATAAAATTAAGATATAATTGTATTGTGTACGAGTGCCAACATCATCAAAACAATAAGTACTTTATGCTTTCGGAAAATCTCCGAGTACGCAGTTATCGCTTAGAAATGTGTAAACAGCTGGCATGGAATTTATGAAACATTCTAGAAATCCTAACTTCTGAGGAACTTACTACCGTTAAATATGGCTTTTAATAACTAGTTTCCGTAAAGATATCGACCGAATTTACAATAAAAGTACAAGTATTTAAGAAAAACATAACTATGATAATAATATGTTACATTTACGACCCAAACGTATACAAACAAATTGATTGGTGTATTTAAATTAATTGCACTTCTTAGGTAATAAAACACAAGATATATACTCACAATGATTAAAAAATAAAGGCTAAATAGCCTGCTCACGTACAAACTCAATTGACACGTATGTAAAAGTGAAATCCGGAATCCAACAACGCAGAGCAAAATTTTCGTCATGTCAAACATGAACACAACACGTCGCCTTTACACGTCAATGAATGGCGACAATTAACAATTTTAAAAAATGTTAATATTTAATAAGTTGAAATTAAATATTTTTAAATTTAATGTACATAAATAACTTATTTAAGCTTAATTAGTGTATCACAATATGTATGTAGACTGAATAACAATGATGTATCATCTATTGAATTGAAGGAGTGAGGCGCCACTGTGCCATTACTGACATCACCTATTAGTCCGTTTCTAAATTTACCTAATAAATCATTTACGGCAGTTTATACATGCAGTGTATACATAAAATAAAAAACATTCAAATAAAGTTAAATTTTAGTGAAAAATGTAGTCCCAGTATAGATTGCTAAAGGCATTTTTAATTTATTTACCTACCATCTATTGAATAAATATAGTACTATGTTGAATACACAAAATGAAGAGCCTAAGTGATGTTTTAAGATTACACTAGATGTCACTAGTATTAAATACGAAATAACCATTTTATTTATATAAAAAATAAACAATCGATCTCTAAGAACTTTTGTGTATCTTCTATTATGATTCTCGGTAGCGGTATATATATAGTAATAGCCGTAACCCATTTATATAATACTCAGTGAGAATCGCTACCTGTACTGTGTTTCGCAGAGTAAGGATATCGCAAGCCCTTAAAGTGACCCATACGCGGCGTAAAAAGCCGGCAACACAACCAATGTGCGGACTTTGGCGCGGTTTTTCATGGGTGGCGGTGTTCTCTTATTAATTCGAATTTGGGTAACAAATAGGTACCTATATATAGGTTTTTGTGTATCTTCTATGATTCTCGCCTCTCGGTAGCTTTTGTAATAATTGTAATCTCGCTAATTATATTTTAGTAGGTATATCAGGATACAGGCCTTTGTTACAGTAATTTATTAACTTATTTTTATTATTAACATATTATGTATGATATATAATATATATATTCGTACAATTCTATCAATAGCGAAAAAGTAATTGTCATAATCAAGTAAATAATTTCTATCAAAATTATTTATTAGGTAGGTAGGTACTCATGAGTGCAGCTTTAGAAGATTTACCAATTTGTAATCAAGAAAATCCATTTACTAATTTATTTTTAATAACAAAATTCACAATTAGAGGAAAACATTAATACTTAGAAGCAATTTTCCGATAAACTCGTGATTTATAAATTAATGCTTGTCAATTAATACATTTGAAATGTTCACATATGTTGAAAAAACATATATATATGGTAATTAATTTGATACATTTAAAACATTAAGATGATTTTAAAATGGCGTAAATAAATCTAATTATATAATTGGGTCTAATGAATGAAATTCTGTGTGCGGAAAAACCTTTTAAATAATTTGTCATACAAAATTAATTGTATATTGAAATATGTATTTTTCTTAAATAAATTTTGATTTTTTAATAATAAATTCTTCATTTTATTATTAAGGACTTTACCACCAGTCATTCTATCTCTGTCTTGAAGGTAAGAGATAACGAGATTCTAAAATACATACAAGAATGAGACACCTATATTAAAAGGATTCAGGATATCGTATTACAATTTGAGCCAATGGTGTCTCAGTATAAGCTATCCTGTGATCCTTGCGCTGTGATTGGTGGAAATAGATAATATGTTACGCCTATGTCAATTTGAATTTTGAACTTGGAAGTGGTCTCGAGTCTCGAGTGGAACCTTTTTGGAATCGATCATTGTTTATGGATTCTATTTAATAGTCTGTAATAGTAATTTTAATATTTACCTTTTAGGTAGCCAAAATAGAAAAATTAATGAAAAACCTTCGCAGTATGCCATATCATTAGTACCTAATTTTATATAGAATTATTATAATATTGTAAGTGTTTACTGACATTCATATTTTTTGTAGGTAGGTATAGCGGGCGACAAACTGGTTCTCCTATAGTAAGACAAGACCGCTGCCCAAAGATAAACGTGCCACAATTCGTACATTAGATGTGTTGCCGTCTTTATTGATTTAAGCGGTAGGTATGATCAAGGGCTTCCGATAGGTCTCCTCACTCACTCAGCGAAACATATAACAGGTACCGTTTCACATTAGTCGCTAAGTATCCTGCGAGCCCAGCTTATGCTTCAGCAAAGCTCTTCCACGGTGGCGACAACGTAGGTAGGTTCTGTGTTTCGCTGAGTGAATGAGGATATCAGAGGCACTTTCAATCATGCTGCCTAAGCAGCGTAAAAAGCCAACACATCAGGCGCGGTTTGTTGCGCGGTTGTCCATGGGCGGCGGTGTTCTCTGTCGTCCGCTATACCATAAAATGTTACTCTAACGCGTCACAAATAAACAATCTTTACTTCTTTATAATACTAATATAAATAATTGATTTTATTACTACATTGGCCAAATGATGAAATCATTTGGTTGATACACCGGCGCATAGGTTAAAAACAAAAGCCAACAGAATTGTTTCAAGTGAACAAACAGAAAATGGCAAGACTGTTATCTTAGGATTATTTGCGTGCCGGCGCCATTTTGACGCGACGCAAAAACTTTCTATGACTAGCCTCTCTTTGTAGTCTAAATGATGATGGTAAATGCAAAAATTGCCCTTAAAAATGCCGCTTAAATGTCGTAAAAGCATTACACTAATGCGCGGACTGTCGCACGGTCTATGTGCGGCCGTGTTCCCTTACCACATAGCAGACCCGCCTGCTTCGTTGTCCGCTATACCATAAAGAAATAAAAAAAACCAAAGCTATATTATGTTAGTTAATCTGACCTAATTTTAGGCAATAGTTAACTCTTCCACTCATAAAAGCTACTTTAATTAAAACAGTGTCTTACATATTCCATCGCTGTCATCATCATCATCATTTCAGCCGAAAGACGTCCACCGCTGGACATAGGCCTCTCCCTTGGACTTCCATGAATACCTGTCGGAGGCGACCTGCATCAATCACTGTAATACAAATGTGGATTTGTGGTTGCCAAAACGGGACAGAACATTAAGAAAAATGATTTCAGTTACTGATTTAAGAGGCTGTTTATCGAGTTAGCTTAATTCTAACTCCGCTAAAGCAAAGTTTTATGGAAACTGTGGCAAACGAACAAGAGGTTCACCCAGAACCGCGTAAATGTTGCCTGCCTTTTTTTTGTAGGTATAGCGAAAAACGAAGCAGGTGGTTCTATTATGTGGTAATAGAAAACCGCCTATAAACAACCTTGTATTGGTTGTGTCGCCGGATTTTTACGCCGCTTAATTGACATTGAGGGCCTCCGATATCCTCACTCACTCACAAACATAGTACAAGTACCGTTTCATATTACATATACCATTTCACGCTGTGTATTCTGTGAGCTAGTATTACTTTTACGATACGGCCGACTTTGTGCGTCAGCATATGCTTCAGCATGGTTCTAAAACTAATAGGTACACGTATTGGTACAGTAAAAAATTAACCATCAGTTAAAAGCATCACTCATTTCAGCTCCTAGTTAAGACTTGATGAATTAGCGGTGTGTATCGTATTATGTTACGTAACGTGAAACTGCGCGGACTCCATGACGAGTGCGACACGGCTCGGCTGCTTCAAGCTGGAGTGGACATTGCTTCACACTGCCTCTGACTACATTCGTTGCACAAATATTCTGTGCTCTGTATTTGAGAGCTCCGTAGCTAAGTTATATATTGGATCCGCTATTTGATCCGCTTTTCATTGAATGACGAGATTTAGTTAAATGACTAGAAATGAGCAAGCGTCTCTCAATGTCGAACTAGTTAGCGGTTTGTAGCATAGCCCTTTGAACAGAGTGGACGTAAATCAGCCAAGTGATTGTGATTTAGTTCGTTTTTTCCCCAATGCGGCGTTGTCACCAAAACAAGTATGGCGTCAAACAACTCGCACAGCTGATATTGATATTTTTTAATTAATCCTACTTTAAAGTAACCTTTTCATGATAAAATAATGTGTCAGGATTGAATTATTCCTAACCAAACCTAACTTAACCTAAAAATCTTTCGGCCTTATATAATTCAACGACTACGCTAAACGACGTTCAATCAATACGTTGAACGTTACATTCAAGAACTTGACTGTTCTTTAGTCATTCTACTAAATGTCGTCATTCAATAAACACGCTAGTCATTCTATCAAATAGTAGATTCAACCAGATGACTGCGCATGTCTATCACGAAGCGAGAGATATCAGATTTAATACAAAGTCCGGGGTATTATAATTTATAAATTATTCGGTCTTTGGAAGTGAGATGAAATTTTATTCAACACAAATAAAAAAAATGCAGTTCGTTGAACGTCAACATCAGTCTACCACATAAAAATATATAAAAACACCTCCCTAAACAATTTTAAAAGACAAAAATATGAGCTAACTATAAGTCCGTTTGTCCGTTTGCCTTCGGTTGTATATAAAAAACATATAACAGAAAAGCCTTAAAGATAAGGTTTTAGCGTAATTAAATCTTTAAAGTATCAAGTTTCCCTATTATCACGTAATAGACCGAAATCGGAGCAGAATTGCACAAAGGCAGAAGACACGCTCGGATGGATTGGGACGAGAAAGTGTAACTCACAAGGCATTGACATTCTCTGTGATGAACTTTATGGTTGTTCAGTGCTTTTTCAACGGTCTATGAAAAGTAGATATATGTATTTGATTATTATGTAAATGACAGATAATAATGTTAGAATGGAGACCACGGACCGGCCAACGCAGCGTAGGGCGACAGACGACCTTATAAAGGTCGCTGGAAGACGCTGGATGCAGGTCGGCTCCGACAGATATTCATGGAAGTCCAAGAGGGAGGCCTATGTCCAGCAATGGACGTCTTACGGCAGAAATGATGATGATGAGAGATTGATATGGTTGCGTATAGCGGACAAGGGCCTCCTATATGGCAAGAGAACTACGCCGCCCCAATCCAACCGCGCCACAATCCGTGCTAGCTGTGTTGCCGGCTTTTTACGCCGCTTAAGCAGTATTTTTAAGGGCGTCTAATTACCTTACTCACACAGCGAAACACAGTAGAACACCACAAGTGATCATTATATTAAATGTAAATTTCTAATATATAAATTATAAATAAATATATAAAGAAACTATATTTCTTTAAGGTAAATAGGTGGCGGTACAGACAGACATTACTAGTGTCGGTATTGCGATAGTGGATTTTTTTTATAGTATAGTGGACAACGGAACAGGTGGGTCTCCTATATGGTAAGAAAACACCGCCGCCCATCACCATCCGCGCCACACTCCGCGCATTGGTTGTGTTGCCGACATTTACGCCATTTTCAAGGGCCTCTGATATTCTCACCCACTCAACGAAACATAAGAGAAGTACCGATAGAAATACTACTACCATTTCACGCTGAGTATTCTGTGAACCCGTGGTATCGCTTCAGACGATTCGGCCCAACTTGAGCGTCAGCATATGCTTCAGCATGGCTCACCCGCGGTAGATATTACGAGTGAATGGTTAATTGGAAGAAAACAATAATACTTATAAAGAATTTAGTCAAGAGGAATCGACAAGTTATTAAGAAACTGTAAACATATAAATTGAAATGTATACAAAATTCGCTTCGACTGCGTTGAAAATATATCTTCGAAGGAGTTCCCTTGTCCTTGTAAGTTATCCTTAAACCGTTATAAAACAGAACACTAAGCTCCCGCCGCAAGGGGAGGTGCTTCCTAAAAGGTTTCCGTGTCGGCAAACAACTCCGTCTCCCCTACGTTGAAAGGGTTGGCCGAAGCCGCACAAACTGACTACTGTCTGCACTAGTTTTGAAACACTACCTCCTATCTTGACACGAAAGCCTTCGCGACAACAACTCTTTCATAAAAATATTGCCTTTATTCAGATAATGCTTAGTGCTCCTACACTCATTGATACGTGATATTTCATTTAGCATTTTTAACCCCTCCCCCCTATCCCTATGGTGATATGTAGTGAGATTTAAGACTGCTCCCCCAACCAAATTCACATTATTTTTAGTACCTACAAAGAATGTAAAGATTTTCCAAATATTATCTTGAAATACAGGTATATTTTTCTTTTAATAGTCGCACGTACTGTTGCCCAAATTCAAGACCAAGACTGACCGTGTAAGACTTGAGCAAGAACAAGACTAAGCCTGCGAGACTCGCGCGTCCTGCAGCTATTTTTTTTGGCAGTGAATTTTGGAATTTCTCATTAAATCTTTCGACATATTTTATAAATCTGGTTGGTCTTTAGTATATGCTAATTCAAGATCAAAATGTTCCTATTCTGATGGGTTTTTCTAAGATGTGAAGTTAACTTTAATAAATATCAATAGTCTTATAGGTAATTTCAAGACTTGCAAGACCAAGAGCAAGACTGGGAGTGCAATAGCAAGACCAAGACCAATACCAGGTGTATTGGCGCAAGACCAAGACTAACTATACAAAACCTATACAAAATTACGAAAGGCCCATGATCATAATGAATGGAGGATTTTGAAGGAGACTTTTGTCAAAACTTATGTTTCGCTGAGAGAGTGAGGATATCGGAGGCCCTTAAAATTATGCCGCTTAAGCGGTGTAAAATGCAACACATTCAAAGACTTTGGCGCGGTTCGTAAAATCGTATTGGTTATTCTAATGTATGAGCTATATTATTGCAAAGTTTCATTAAAATACGTTTAGTGTTTTTTGCCTACACGTAACAAACACCTATCCACACAAAATTTCGCGATTACAATATTGCTAGAATAGTCAGATATTTCCACTAATTTCCAATTGAAAAATACAAGTGTTTTAAAAGGAATTCTCAATACGCAGTAATTCCTATTACAATTAAGCCGCTCACACAACCGTTCAGAAGAATTTCAAGCACGGCGCCAGCGCACAATCGCTTCAACAATTGTAAATCATGCGCAATTAGCTACAGAAAAAAGCTTTCTATAACTTTCGGTTTTAGGAATGCATTTTGTTATAACCCAACAACAGAAACGAAAGCTTTCAAAACACTTTATAAAAAGTTCCTTCTTTTGTCGGTTGGTGAATTTGTCATGGGCCGCAGTAATTGACTGTGAATCATTAAAAAAAATTATGGCAAACGAGCAGAAAGCTCTCCTAGGATAAGCACTCCGCCCATGGATGCCCCTAGCCCTTGCAGAGCAGCGGGTGCGGTGCCGGCCTTTTACGGATAGCTGTGTTCCCGTGAAGGTCTTCATATCGTATATGGTTAGGAAATATTTGATAGTGATTCCATAGAGAGGTAGTGTGCGGCAAATACCTTTAGCCAGAAATGATGGCAAGGGAAAATCTTCGCATCCAGCCTCACATTGCATCGGTGAGGAACCATTCGCCCACTTTGGCTATTTTTTTTTAAAATGTCTTACTCTGTCGTCATAAGGCCTCCATAGCTTCTCGCAGACTTTTAAGGCGAGCCGTGGGTTCGCCGAGAAACGGGTTGAGCCGGGACTAGCACAAGGGCGTCTCCTGCGAGATACGAGCTTCGGCTTGGACCATCGCGGGAACGTTGGCCGCCTGAGCGGCCGATCGGAAGCTCACAGTGTGGGCTTTGCGACATATATCGGTCCTCGCCATCGATTTTATCCTTTATGGAGGCTATCAGCTCATTGTTCGACTGGGTGATTTGATCATCCGGATCGTGTAGTACATTCCATTCTGGCTAACAGCGAATAAACATCTCAAAAAAAATCGGAATGCCTTAAAAACACTCAGTTATGGAACGATAAACATGAAAAATCTTCTAAATCAGGATAGAACCAATTAAGCGCCCGCATACTTCTTTCCCATAAAGTGTAGTTTCTTTCAGTTTCCAGGGCAGATGCGTCGCTTTCCGTTTTCAAATGATGGAACTAAAATTATCTAAGCGGGTAACTGGATACTGGGCCGATGCTTCGGCTGTGGACGGCTTTATGCATCTATGGAACAGCGGTGGCGTAATTTTATTTACATTATTTAAAGTATATAAGTATCATCATCATGAGCCTATCAAGTCCACTGCTGGACATAGGACTCCCCCAAAGACGCCTACCTATTGCGATCTTGAGCGATCTGGGTCCAGCGGTTGATCCACCTATGAGAATTGATCGAAAATACAATTAACCAAGACCTTGAGAACTTGTTCATATTCTATAAAAATAAGAGTTAAATTTATAAAATCACAAAAATATAGAAAAATGCCAGCTTTTTTCACTAATTTCACTCGTTATCGCGACGATTTATTCTCATACATACTAA